>JAQZBX010027766.1:0-28174 GCA_029593785.1 Cabassous unicinctus | reverse complement strand
TATTAAACATAACCACTGGATCAGAAAATACCTTTTTAAAGGCCCAGGCAGGACTGAAATTAGGAATTGGAATATACAATCCGTTGTTTCCAGACCCAGGAGAACTCATACTGGTGCAACTGATCCTGTTAACCCCCCCCCAGAGAAAACCCTGATGAAAAATATCGGTAAAGCCACCCAGACACTAAAAGCCCCCAGCAATGTTCTTTTGAACCAGGTTCAAAATTTCCACCAACTCCTAAGTAAATCTCGACCCGATATAGCTGCCTTCTGCTGGCTATGCACTACCTCCAGTCTAACCATCTTCCCTGTACCTGTCCCATGGAACGTAAACCCCCTAACCTATGACAGCTCTGTGGCAAAGACCAGGCCCCTCCCAGTCCGCATAACCAAACCCCCAGGAAAACTGGCTAACTGTAAAAGCATAACTACCAGGTCTACTTCAACCATCCTCCCTCTTGGAAGGGCCAACTGTGACACCACCTGCCCACTCAGTGAGCCTGACTGATGTGCCAGAAACTCCACCATCTGGGTCTGTGGCACCAACACCTACCAGTGCCTACCCCAGGATGGCCAGGGCATCTGCTACCTTGCTTGGCCAGTACCATCGTTTGCAGTGTATGGAGATGAATTGCCTGGAAAGCTCTCCCAAACCAAACAAGCAATACAGGCAATTCTGATACTCTTAGGACTAGGAGTAGTTGGGAGTGCAGCAGTAGTGGTGCCATCTCTCACAGTTGGTCAGGATTGCTTACAAACTATAACACAGGAAACATCAAATGACCTCAAAGAAATATTGGGGTCTCTCAACGGGCTGCAAGACCAGATAGACTTGTTTGCGGAAGTGTTTTTGCAAAACAGGCCAGGATTAGACTTGCTCACCACAATTCAGGGGGATCTGTCAGGCCTTAGGGGAAGAATGCTGTTTCTATGCAAAATCCTCAGGAGTAGTTAGGGATGAAGTGGCCCTGCTAAAGGAGCGAGCCAAAGACCATTTAAACCGTGTATACCAGGCATCTGCCAATGGAAATTACTTCAAGTATCTCCTTCCCTGGATTTTACCATTTATTCCAGTAATAGCCTCAGTCTTTTTCCTCTTAACTTTTGGGCCATGCATTCTATGGTACCTAACACAATACATCACTTCCTGCTTAAATGCCTTAAAACACCAAGTAGTGCTTGTGTTAAATATCAGCCCTTGGGGACTATAAAAGAATCCCCATGATAGCAAGTGATGCCCCATAAAGAATTATAAAGGCATCAAAATGAGGGAATGATGAGGGAAGCACCAGGATCCCAACCCCGCCCTCAGCAGAAACCCACAGCTTTAAAAAATATAAACTCCCCTGGGTCCCTGGTTCCTCTCTCCCCTCCTTCCTCCCCTTTTCTCCATTGAATCCATGTCAAGAAGATAAGCACCCCAGGCTACACCTTTGAATTGAAATTTACAACTCTATACAGATAATGACTTTCTTCCCTCCCTAATGGCTCTCTGCTTTCAGAAAGATAAGCTAACCTGGCTTCTCTGCCTTTGTAACCCTGCCTGCCTGCTTGCTCAGGAATTTACCCACTTAGTGTACTTATATAAACTTATGAAAATCAGAAAACAGGGATCAGAATTTGGAGAGAGAACTATCCTCTGGACCCCGGTGTAATAAAACTTTGTTCATCCGTTCTCCCAAGAGTGCTGCTTGGGTTATTTCCAGCTGGCCACAACAATACTTTAAGGCAGGGAAAACATAGACTTTGTTTTTAAATTAGATTCTCTTGGGTCCCTTATTTTCCTTAAAAAAAAGAAGTTACTTTAAAAAAAGAAAATAACTTAGTTTACTCACTAAAACCTGCTTCAAAACCTGCAGAGAGAAGGCTGCATTGTAATTGATTGATGAAAATCAGCAACCTGAGAAACTACACAAGAGCCTAAGAACAAATGTTGTTCTTCCTTAGTTTTTGTTTGACTGCTTGCTTGTGTATTTATTTGGATTTTTTGTTTCTTGTTTTTCTTTCTTCTTTCCTCCTCATCCCCCCTTTTTAAAAATTAGGTCCTGCTGGCTTGTTTCTTCTTTGCTATGTTTCTTCTTTGATTTCCCATTTTCTGTGTCTACTGGTTTTGTCTACCAATGCTATCACTTTTCCTTCCTTCATCTTTCTATCTTCTGCTTTATGTTATGGTTCTTACATTCCACCTTTCTTTATTCAATCCTCAATTTTTCTGGTTTATATTTCTATCTTGTCTATTCTGTTTTCTTTTTTTAATTAACTTATTTTCTTTTTGTTTTTATTTTTATATTTCTTTCTCTCCTCATCATTCTGGCCTTTTAAATCACTCTATATGTTTTTCTTTATTTGGTTTCCCATTTCATTGTAGGTACACCACTTTTTTGTTCCTATTTCTTTATACTGCTTACATGAGTTAGATATTAATTTTAATAAATCTTATACAGTCCCTCTGCTAACTTTTACTATTATTATTACTATTACCCTTTTTTTCTTCTTACCTCTTCTGATTTCTTTGGCCAATTCAGATATATGGTTACCAAATATTTTCTCTCATTGGGTAGACTGTCTATTCACTTTCTTAACAAACTTCTTTGAGGTGCAAAAGGTTTTAATTTTGAGAAGGTTGTATTTTTGAACAAATATCACCTATTATTAACATCTTGTAACATTAACATCCATTCATTCCAATTCAGAGAAAAACATTCTTATATGTGGACTATTACCCATACTCTTTGTCCACAGGAGAGTTGGCTATGCTATACAGATCCAGTTTTCATCTTTTAGTTTCTCTTTTACTTATATGTACAATCTTAAACTTTCTCTTTCAATCACTGTCATACTCATATATTAGTGAATTAATAATCAGTATAATGTACTATCATCACCTCTATACATGTCCAAACAATTGTAAACAACATTTTTACAGATTCTGCACAAATTATGCCTCTGCTTTCCATTCTTTATCCTCCTTCTATCCTTAGGTGACCTATATTCTAGCTATTAAATCCATGACTTTGCTCATTATATTTAATTCATATTAGTGAAATCATACAATGTTTGCCATTTTGTGTCTGGTCTGCTTCACTCAACCTAATGTCCTCCAAGTTCATCCATGTTATCATATGCCTCACAACTTCATTTCCTCTTTCATCTGTATATATATCACATTTAATTTACCCATTCATTGGTTGATGGAAACCGGGTCATTTCTATCTTTGGGCATTTGTCAAATATGCCACTCTGAACTGATAATATGCAGATATCCATGCTCTGAAATTTTCTGGGTATATACTGAGTAGTGGAATTGCTCAATCACATGGCAGATCTATATTTACCTTCCTTAAGAACCACCAAACAGTCCTCCAAAGTAGCTGCACCATTATACATTCTCACCAACAGTGTATAAATATTCTTTTTCTCCACAAACTCTCTAGCACCTGTAGTTTTCTGTTTTTTTTTCAATAGTGGCCTTTCTAATAGGTGTGAAATAATATCTCATTGTAGTTTTGATTTGCATTTCCCTAATATCTAGTGATGTTGAACATCTTTTCATGTTTCTTTTCATCATTTGTATTTCTTCTTTGAAAAATGTCTATTCAAGTCTTTTCCCCATTTTTAAATCAGGTTGTTTGTCTTTTTATCATTGAGTTGTAGCACCATTTTGTATATCCTGGATATTAAACCCTTATCAGATATGTAATTTCTAAATATTTTCTCCCATTAAGTAGGCTGCATATTCACTTTCTTGACAGAGACTTTTGCAGTGCAAAAGTGTTTAATTTTGGGGAGGTCCCATTTACTAATTTTTAATTCATTTTTAATGCTTTGGGTGTGAGTTCTAAGAAAGACAAATCTTGAAGATGCTTTTTTATATTGTATCCAGAGTTTTATGGTCCTGGCTTTTATGTTTAAGTCTCTGATCCATTTTGATTTGATTTTTGTATAAGGAGTGAGATAGGGGCTCTCCTTCATTCTTTAGGTTATAGATATCCAGTTTTCCCAACACCATTTGTTGAAAAGATTTTTCTGTCCCAGTAAAGTGGACCTGGTATACCTGTCAAAAATCAGTTAACCATGGAGGTGATGGGCTATTTCTGAACTCTCAATTCTATTCCATTGATCAATTGTCTATCTTTTTGCCAGTACCTTGTTGTTTGCACCACTGTAGCTTTGTAAAATGCTTTAAGATCAGGAAGTGTGAGTCCTCTGACTTTGCTCTTCTTTCTTAGGGGCTTTCTGGTTATTTAGGTCCCTTTCCTTTCCAGATAAATTAGGTAATTGACTTTTCTATTTCTGTGAAGTAAGTTGTTGGAATTTTTATTGGAATTGTGTTGAATCTGTAAATAAATTTGGGTAGAATTGACATAGTAACAATATTTAGTCTCCCAATCCATGAACATGGACTGTCCTTCCATATGTTTATATTTACCAAGGTTTTGTACTTTTCTTAGTACAGGTCTTTTACATTTCTAATGAAATTAATTCTTAGATATTTGTTTCTTTTAGTTGCTATTGTAAATGGAATTTTTTCTTGATTTTCTCCTCAGACTGTTCATTACTGTTCAGTATAGAAACTATACTAATTTTTGCACTGATCTTCCATCCTACCATTTTGTTGAACTCATTTATTAGCTCTAATAGCTTTTTTCTAGATCTTTCAGAATTTTCAAAATATAGGATCATGTCATCTGGGAAGAGTGAGAATTTTACTTCTTCTTTTACAATTTGGATGCCTTGTATTTCCTTTTCTTGCTTAATTGCTCTAGCTAGAACTTCTAGCACAATATTGAATAGCAGTGTTGATAGTGGACATCCTTTTGTTCTTCCTGATTTTAGAGAGAAAATTTTTACCATTTCCCTTTGAGTACCATGCTGGATGTAGGTTTTCATATATGCCCTGTATCATGTTGAGGATATCTCCTTCTATTCTTATCTTTTGAAGCATTTTAATCAAGAAAGGATGCTGGAGTTTGTCAACTGCCTTTTCTGCATCATTTGAGATGATCATGTAGGTTTTCTCCTTCAATTTCTTAATGTCATGTATGACATTAATTGATTTTCTTGTGTTAAACTACCCTTGCATAACCAGAATAAAACCTACTTGAACTTGGTTATTATTCTTTGAATATGCAATTTGATTTGCTTTGCAAGTAAGTTGCTTAGAATTTTTTCATCTTTAATCATGAGAGAAATTAGTTTGTAATCAATCTTTTTCTGGCCTTGGTATTATGATCATGTTGGTTTCCTAAAATGAGTTTGGTAATTTTCCCTTCTCTTCAATTTTTTGGAAGAGTTTGAGCAATATTATAAATTATTCTTGAAATGATTGGTAGAATTCAACTGTGAAGCCATCTGGTTTTGGGCTTCTCTTTCCTGGGAGATTTTTGATGACTGATTCAATCTATTTATTTTTGATTGGTTTGTTGTGGCCTGCCTTGTATTTCTTCTAGAATCAGTGTAGGCTGTTCATGCATTTCTAGGAATTTATTCACTTCAACTAGGTTGTATAATTTGTTGACATGCAGTTTTTCATAACATCTTCCTATGATCCTTTTTATTTCTGTGGAGTCATTAGTAATGACACCCCTTTCATTCCTGATTTATTTATGTGCATCTTCTCTCTTTTTTTATTTTCTTGTCTAGCTAAGAGTTTGTTGATTTTATTGAACTTCTCAAAGAACCAGATTTTTGTTTTGTTGATTCTCTCTCTATATATATATTTTTTGGTTTTCAATTTTATTTATTTCTGCTTTAATAGTTGTTATTTCTTTGTGTCTGCTTGATTTGGTATTAATTTGCTGTTCTTTTTCTAGTTCCTATAGGTGTTCAGTTAGATCTTTGATTTTAGCTCTTTCTTCTTCTTTTTAATATAGATATGTAGGGCTATAAATTTCCTTCTTAGAACTGCCTTTGCCATATCTCGTAAGTTTTAAAAGTTGTGTTCTCATTTTCACTCCTCCATAGGTATTTACTAATTTCTCTTCTAATTTCTTCTTTGATGATTGATTGTTTAAGAGTGTGTGGTTTAGCCTCCATATATTTGCAAATTTCCCCATGTTTCACCTATTATTGATTTCCAGCTTCACTGCATTATATCAGGAAAGGTATTTTTTATAAACTCAATGTTTTTAAATTTATTGAAATCTGTTTTGTGACCCAATATGTGGTATATACTGAAGAAAGATCCATGAGCATATGAGAAGAATGTGTATTCTGCTGATTTGGGATGCAATGATCTGTATTTGTCTGTTAGGTCTAGTTCACTTAGTTATTGATATTGTTCCTGTTTTCTGTTTCTTTATTGATATTCTGTTTGGTTGTTCTATCTATTGATGTGAGTGACATCTTGATTTCTCCAAGTTTTGTAGAGACATCTACTTCTTTTCTCAGTTTTGCCAGAGTTTGCTTCATGCATTTGGGACACCCTGGTTACATGCATAGATATTTATGATTGTTATTTCTTCCTGGTGGATTTCCACTTTTATTAATATATAATGGCTTTCTGTAATTTTTACAATATTTTTGCATTTAAAGTCTGTTTTGACAATGCTAGTATAGATATTCTTGCTTTGTTTGGTAATGGTTTGCCTGGAGTCTCTTTCCCCACCTCTCACTTTCAGCCTTTTTGTATCCTTGGGTTTAAGGTGATTCTCTTGTAGACTGTATATGGATGGCTCATATTTTTTGTATCCACTCTGTCAGCTCGTGTCTTTGATTGGGGCATTAAAATCATTAACATTCAATGTTATTGCTGTAAAGGCATTACTTACTTCAACCATTTTCCCTTTAGTTTTCATATATCATTTCTCCTTTTTGTCTGTCTTTTTACATGTTTGGTTATTCTTTCTGATAATCTTCTTTTCTACACTCTCCGCTAAGCCTCTCTCTTTACCTTTCTTTCAGGCTGCAGTATTACCTTTAGTAATTCTTGCAGAATTGGCCTCTTATTTACGAACTCTCTTAGTTTCTGTTTGTGTGTGTGTGCGTGTGTGTGTGTGTGTGAATATTTTAAACTCTCCCTTTTTTTGAAGGATAATTTTACAGAGTAAAGAATAATTGACTGGCAGTTTTTCTTTTTCAATATCTTAAATATATCATACAACTCTCTTCTTGCCTCCATGATATCTGGTGCAAAATCTGCAATAAGTCTTATTAAAATTCCAATGTATGCTATGGATCATTTTTTTCATGCTGTGTTCAGAATTTTCTCTTTATCTTTGGCATTTGGCCTTTTGAGAAGTATAGGTCTTAGAGGAGGTAAGATTTATTCTGTTTGGTGTATGTAGTGCTTCTTGGATGTGGATTTTCATGTCTTTCATAAGAGTTGGAAAATATTTGGTCATTATTTCCTCAAATAGTCTTTCTGCCCTGTTTCCCTTCTGTTCTCCTGCTAGAACTCCCATGACACATATGTTGGTGTGTTTCATTTTGTCATTCAATTCCTTGAGCCCATGCTCAATTTTTTCCATTCTTTTCTCTATCTATTCTTCTCTCTTTTCAAGTTCAGATGCTCTGACCTTTAATTCGATAATTCTGCTATTTCAAATATGTTGGATGTTTCTAATGAATTTTTATTCTCATCCATTTTGTCTTTCATTTCCACAAGTTCTGCTATTTTTCTGTTCAAGTTTTCAAAATCTGCTTTGTGCTCCCCCAGTGTCTTCTTAATGTTGTTTATCTCTTTAGCCATATTTTCCTTCAACCCTTTGAATGGATTTAGATATGTTTGAACATCATTGAGCAGTTGTTTTAAATCCTGTGTCTTGTCTAAGATTTTGATTTGTTCTATTGATTTAGCCATATATTCCTGTTTCTTAGTATGTTTTGCTTTTTTCTTTTCTTTTTTTTGCTGATATCTAGGCCTCTAAATATTATGGTGAGTTTTCTGGTGGTCAGTTTCTCTCTCTTGCTTAGGATATTATTGTTAACAGGTTTTGTGTTATGGTTCCTCTTTGATTGTTGGTTCAACTTATTCTAGTCCTTATAATTGCCCTTGTTTAATGATCAACATAGGGCCTGTGAGCAGTTCCCAGGGGCCTTGAGAAGCAGGACAATAAAGATGTCAAAAAGTCTCTTATTTTTTCCTGGAGTGCATTTTTCTGGACTGTTAGCAGATGAGAATCATTGGAAAATTTCTGCTTAACCCTGGGGTGGGGGTTGTGTTCATTCAACCAACAACAGGCTGGAGGTGCCAAAAGAATGTTCTGTTTGGGAGAGCTCCCCTTCTTGGCAGGTATTCAATGTCTTGCTCAAATGAGCTGATTAAAAGCTATGCTCATCCCTCCACCACACCCTCCATATTCCAAGGGACTAAGAAATTACTCCTCCCCTCTGCATCACTGGCAGCCAGTTCTGGTCAGTAAGGAGGGAGTTTGCGAATGCCGGTTATTTATAGCTCTCTGGTAGCTCTCCAGTTTAAACAATGGCATTGCAGCACCCAGCCAGGATGGGTTCAAACTATAAGATCCCACAGCCCAAATTCATCAGCCAAAAGCTGAATCAGCAGTAGCCTATGTCCCTCCCTCTACCCATTCTTGGGGAAGTAGCCCCCTGTGGCTCTCTTAGTCTATACTGTCATACCAGAAACTGGATGACCCAAAGCTATCTGCCCTGTGAGTGGAGGTTGGGCACCTGCAGTAGCAGCAACCCAGTTATTACAGATCCTCACTGCAGTTTTTTCTTCTCTTCATCCTTCTTTCCTGGGTGCTGCCCAGCACCACTCTGGTCTCCAGAGCCCTAGAACAGTTATTCAGACAGTTTCTTCCTGTTCTCTAGCTGATTTTGTGGTTGAGAAGTGTGCCCTGTAACTCTCTAATCCTCCATCTTCCCAGAAATTCTCTCCACAATTCCATTCATCCCTTTTGTGTTTCTATTGTCTCTCTTTTTCTGCCTTTTGTGTTAATTGAATGTTTTTTTTTATGATTCCATTTATCTTTTTTGTTTCCTTACTTGCTATAGCAATGCCTTGTTATTTTATTGGTTGCTTCATAGTTTATAATATACTTGATTAATTTATCACTTCATATATGCCATAAAAGACTCACAGCAGTGCTATAGTTTCATACATGTTGCTTCTACTGATGAGCCCTTAAAAGTTTTGGAGCTTTTCCTGGTGAAAGAAATCTGAAGTGTGAGAAAGATTCAACATGGAGACTCTTCATTTCTTGCTTGAAATTGAAAGGGGCAAGGTGGCAAGGACTGTGGGCAGACTGTAGGAGCTAAGAATGACTCGTGGCTGACATCCAACAAGGAAATGGGGACCCAAGATTAAGGTACAATGGACATAAATGTAAGGAGGAGCCAGGGAAGATAACATAACTGAAATACATACTATTGAAAGATAAATAAAATAATAACCATCAGGGAAAGGTTTATCAGCCATTCATTTTTATTTTAACATTATTTATTGTCTACTACTTTCTTTTTACTCCTTTAAAATTAATACAATTCTTTTGCATGAATCAATGAATGCCTTCTTCACTTGCTTATTTCGCGGAGTATAAATAAATGGATTTAACATTGGTGAAATGGAAGAAATTAGCAGTGAGACCACTTTATTAGTGGTTACCTCTTTTTTTGCTGTAGGATTCATGTAGATGAACATGCATTGCCATAGGTGATGGAAACCACAATCATGTGGGAAGAACAGGTTGAAAAGGCCTTTTTCCTTTGCTGGGCAGATGGAAATCCTAAAATTGTCTTGATAATATAAATGTAGGACATAACTACACATATAAGGGTCAAGATAAGTGTCAGCACAGCACAGATTATAATTGTTTGTTCCATGAACCATGTGTCTGAAAAAGCGATTTTCAGGAGTGGTGAAGCATCATAGAGGAAATGATAAATGGCATTGGAGTCACAGAATTTAAGATTTAGCACCAGACTAACCGGGTAAATTATAATCAACAAACCAGCCCACCAACAGCAAAAAACAAGTCTCCTGCAGACTCTATTGCTCGTGATGGTCACATAATGCAGGGGTTTGCAGATGGCCACATAGCAGTCATAGGACATGGCAGCAAGGAGAAAAAATTCTGTTACTGCAAAGAGGTAGGTAAAAAAACTAGGGTGACACAAGCATTGTAGGTACTCACCCTGTCACACTTAGCTATGCTATACAAGTACCTAGGAATACATGCAGATGTGAAGGAGACCACTATGAAGGAGAAATTTTGTAGAAAAAAGTACATGGGTGTTTTAAGATTTGAATCCACAAAGGTGAGGATGATGAAGGTCAGATTCCCAATTATACTCAACATGTAGGTTAGAAATAAAACTACAAAAATTGCAGTCTGCAGCTGAGGGTCATCTGTCAGTCCCAGAAGTATGAATGTTGTTATTGTATAGTTATTCATCACTGATGACTTCTGCCCATTCTGCATTTCCAATAATTCAGAAAGGTTATTTTACAGATTATTTTATGTGTATAAAATCCAATAATCAAATCTTTCCTCACTGTCTTTTACATTTACTTTAAAATCACACCATGGGTAATGATCAGGTATATCTGTTATTATGGTGTGATTTCTTGGGTAACAAAAATGTCTTTAGCTCCCCAAGATTCTTCCCTATTCACAAGCTTAAAAAAATACACTATTAATGTTATGGTTATGCTTAATAAAATCTTGTCAAAGTGTTTGGTCATTGTCAAAATGTTAATATGTAATATATAAGTTGTCAAGCTCCAGAGTCTTGAGCAGAAGCTGTAGTTTTGTCTCCAGTTTTACAATTAGACTTTTTTCTTCTTTCCTTGATTTTTGGAGAAGAATGATTTTCTCCTTTGAACAATCTTAAAGCTTACACACAAGACCACACACAAGCTCATTTCTCTGACATGTTTTCCTTCTATGTTTCTATATCAGTACGCAATTTACTTATTCACTGTTGTGCAGTATATACTGTTTTGATTAAGAATTTATTTGAATTTATATTCATTAAGTGAACTTATAAAAATGACACTCAGATTTTTATCTTTCTCCTTTGCCTATGTTGATTCCTTTGATCTTTAGCTCCTATTTACTTCTTACTGTACACTCTTTCCCTATTTTTCCCACCATTCCTATTATTTTATATAATGTCTTTCAGTTAATGGTTACTAAATCTGCTTTCAGTAATGGATTTTTTTCTGAGTTATATATTGAATGACTACCAAACATATCAATTTATATACTGAACTTACTGCCAAACATACCTATGTGCACAAATCACATGCATGTCCATCTTAATGTGCCTGAAACAGAAGTCATAATCTTTCCCAACTCTTATCATGTCCCGACTATTCCTGTGTGCTAATACAGTCCATTTGTTGACTCTGTACTCTGTGCCAGGTGTTGTTGTAAGTACTTCTTTTATATGCCTTGTAACACATTCCCCAATTTAATCTGTATAATAACTATTCATCACTGATTTTCATTTGAACACCACTTCCTCTTGGGAGATTTCTGAAATACCTTTAGCTGTCTTTCGCCACATGCCCACTCTTGTGCATCCATAGGAAACAATACTTGCTCTTACCTTAGTGCTTTGCCTGAGAATATGTTTGTAGCATTGCTGTTCTGCATCTTTCTCACTGTGATAGCCACAGCGACTAACACAGTTCCAGATATATGGTCATTGTCTAAATAATATTTTTTTTAACAAATTTGTATATCCCAAATTTGCCAGACACAGACAAGGCTACTTCTTCCTCTGTCTGGACTTAAATTCAAATTGTTCTGATGTGAAATTTGCTAAATAAATTTGATGCATATCTGATTCTGTTACTGGAAATTTTTCTTCTTTTTTTCTTTTAAAGAAGACCTATTAATTATTAATTAAGTCACATTGTGCTATGATCAAGTTTTCTGCTTATTCATTTAGCTTTACTGTTGACAGAGTTTACACCAGCCTTCTCTTCTTTCACTGATCTTTCAGATAAATTATTTTATTTTCTTTGATGTCATGTTTGCCTCCTCAACAGAGTTCATGGGTTTTTTGATGATGAGTTTATGTCAACAGCTGCTTCATATTAAATTTCTCAGGCATCAAAATTTAATTTTTATAGTGAAAAATTTGAATGTTTTCCCTTTACAATCAGATTCTCAATGCATGTAATTCTACAAACAATAAAATTTCCCCCTTGAAACACCTGTTTGTAATTACTTTCTTTTCATTATTTATTTACTGTAATTTAGTAGAAGAGCTACATCTGACCTTTTTCTAATTCATTCTTTTAAACCCAAAGGGCTGCAGTCATCCATATGGGGAAGGAGCACTGATTAGTTTCATGGTGTGTCTGAAATTAGAACTCTTCTAGGGGATTTAATGACACATTTGACATATATATTAGATTAAATTGAGAGGCAGTGAAAAGTGATTATTAAAGTCTACTCATCCTCCTTTCAGCCTTTCTCATCTCTAAGGCAACATACTTGTTACTACATAACCTTACACTACACACTACACACTACAGGCATTACTCAGTCCTCAAAAGTATATATTTTTTCCTCACAAGATATTACAAAGTATTTCAAGACAGATTCCAATAAACTAATTGACTCTAATATAAACTGACTGATTTCTGCTTATTTTTCTCTTTTGACCCAATATTTGAAAGGAGGCAGGGATCTCTAGTGAATGATGCTACCACATCACTTGTTTTGGAGGGATGAAGACACACACATACACACACACACACACAAGCACAATTAGTGCATTTATTTTCCATTGTGATGTTGATAATAAACCTGATGTCACTTCTGATATTTATCATATTAGGTTTTCATTACATTTCTACTTATTTACATTATGACATCTCATATATATTTCTGAAGGCTTTACAAAATATATAAATTCAAACTTACATCTTTGATTTGAATATGAGCAAGTTAAATATATATTTTTTCCAAAAAAAAAATGTGCCAGGAATTTACAAAAGGAAATTATAATGCAAATTTACTTACTTTTCTGTCAGTCAATCATAACTTCTGTAAATTGTTTGAATACACTAATTCTTAAAGTCACTTAGTTGAAAATGGTAGGTGAGAAGAAGATTTTCATCTGAACTCTTCACTTTTGCTCATTTCCATGCTGCCACTTACAGGTTCTCTAAATAATAGATATTTCTCTTAGATAGTTGTCTCCAACAAATTGCACGTTCTCATGATGTATTTTACCATTATAGACTAAAGAAATATTTTCTTATCAATTTCAAAATGTAAAAAGAAAAAGTATTTAATGCTGGAAGCTCCTCTTTTGAACAAGTTGGTATTGCATATCTCAGGACAGGGACTGATGTTTGAATGATATCAAATTTGATTTTTCTATTTTCTTATTTAGTTGGCTGAATCTGAAAATAAATGAATAATCAAATTCCTTGGTGATTTACATTCAAAACCAACAATGAATCTTTGGAGTAATTTTTTTGGCAAAAGCAATTAACAAACACTTCCTTTGGGACAGTGTCCTTGGAGACAGTATGGCAACACAAGTACCAGGTTATTTCATTCATTTTCTTATTTTTCTAAACAGGTTTATCTCAGGAAAGTTGACATACAAACAACTTCACATATTTAAAGTGTAAAATTTGATAAGTTTTGGCATATGTAAACTACTGTGAAAATATTACTACAGCGAAAAGAGAGAATATATCCATCATCCTGAAAAGTCTCTCTATGCATATTTGTAATCCCTCAGGCCCTTTTCTTCCCATACCCTCCTGTTCCCAGTTGACCACTGTTAAAGTTTCTATCAGTACAATTTAGTTTTTCTGTAAATTTTAAGGAAATGCAATCATAAAATATTGTACTACTTTGTCTTGGTTCTTTCACTGAGCCTGCTTATTTTTTTCCTCATTGTATGTATCAGTAGTTTATCTTTTTTTACTGCTGAATAGTATTCCAATGCTGGTAGACCTATGGTGTTTCCAGTGTGCAGTTATTACAAATAAAGCCACTATCAATGCTTGTGTATGGGATTTCAAGGGATATGTGCTTTCATTTTTCTTGGGTAAATACCTTGGAGAGGAGTGGAATGGTTGGTCATAAAGAAGGTGTATGCTGAACTTTTTAATAATCTGCCCAACTGTTTTCCAGAATGCCTTTAGCACTTTACAATCCCACTATCAGTGCTGGCATTGTAAAGTACTCCCTACCACTTGTTCTATATCGATAAAAACCCTCAGCATGCTCAGTTTTTTAAACTTTAACAATTCTAGTAAGGTGCACTGGTATCTCATAGTCATGTGAATTTGTATTTCCCTAATGACTAATAATATTTAGTATGTCTTCATATGTTTATTTGACTCACATATACCTTTTCTACTAAATTTCTGTTCAATGTATAAAAATGTTTTGTTAAGATATAATAAATCACATAATGTAAAATTGGCCATTTTAAGTAAAGATTTCAATGATTTTAGTATATTCACAGAGTTGTGCAGCCATAGCATTATCTAGCTTTACATTTCATCACTTCCAAAAGAAACAACGAACCCATGAGGAGTCACACATCATTCCTCCAGCCACCCCACTCCCTGCCCCAACACAAATCTACTTTTTGTTTCTATGGATTTTCCTATTCTTCTCATTTAGTATAAATGAAAACGTACAATATGTAGCTTTTGTGTCTGACTTCTTCATGTAGCCTGATGATTTCAATGTTTTTCAATGTTGTAGCATATATCATTACTTTGTTCTTTTTATGTCTCAGTGATATTCCATTGCAGTGACATACCATATTTTGTTTATCTGTTCATTAGTTAATGAATATTTAAGTTGTTTCACTTCTTGACTATGATGAATTATGCTGTTATGAACATTCCTGCACAAATTTTGAATGGAAATGGATTTTCAAATCCCTTGGGTATATTCCTACTGGTAGAATTTCTGGATCCTGTAGTAACTGTATCTTGAACATTTTGAGGAACTACCAAACTGTTTTCCAATGTGGCTGTACCATTTTACAATCTACCAGGAATATATGAGGGTTTCAATTTCTCCACATCCTTGTCAACATTTGTCATCTTTATTTTAGCCATCTTAGTGGGTATAAAGGGTTTCCCTACTGTGGGTTTAAGTTACATTTCCTGATGACTAATGATATGAAACCACTGTTATGACATTTTGACCATTTTTATATCTTATTAGGAATAATGTCTATTAAAATTCTTTGCCCATTTTTATTTGTGTAAATTGTCTTTTTATTGTTGAGTTTTGTGGATTCTTTATTTATACTGCAGACAAGTCTCTTATAAAACATATGATTTTGAATATTTTCTTCCATTGTGTGAATCTTTCATTTATTTGATGGTGTCCTTTGAATCACAACGGTTGTAAATGTGAAGAAATTCAATTCATTTATATTTTTCTTTTATTATCCGTGCTTTTGGTGTCATAAATAAGGAATGATTGCCTAAGATTTACTCCTAAGGTTTTTTCAAGAATTTCATAATTTTAGCTCCTACATTTAGGTCTATTATCCATTTTGATTAAATTTTTTATATGGTGTCTATCCAGTTGTCCAGCATCATTGAAATGATAGGAAAATCTATCATTTCCCTAGGAAAATTTTTGTACCACAGCTCATGGATAATTTGTAGTATGGTTCTTATATGAAGTAGCATTATAAAGTAGATGATAAGATAAACATGTATACTATAAAGCCCAAAGTAGTCATTAAACGAAAGGGGGTATTATAGATTATGTCAACATAGGAGACAAAAAATGTTTTTTTAAAACATAGCCAATTAATTAATAATATAGGAATAATATGGAAATAATAAGGGAATATTAATAACTTTGTGCCATTATATTGAACAACTTTCAAAAAGGAACAAATTTCTTGAATGAAAAAAACTACCAAATCTTCAACAAGAAGAAATAAACTAACTTAATAATGTATAATCCCCAAAATACTTACATTTTCTGCTTCAAACAGTCTATCCTTTAAAAAGGTTTAAAAACAAGATAAATTGTTTTATATCTGTTTTAGTTTTCTAAAGCTACTGGGAATGAAATACCAGAAATGGGTTAGCTTTCACAATAGATATTTATTAGTGTAAAAGCTTACAGTTCTGAGGCCACAAAAATTTCCAAGTCAAGTCATCAACAGAGATGCTTTCTCACCAAAGTTTGTCAGGTGGCAGATTCTAGACTCCTGCAATGTGTCAAGGAAAGATGGCAGTCAATCTCTCCTGAGGTTCCTACTTCCCCTCCATGCTGACTTTCTCCTCAGGCTCAGCTGTGGGCCATCAGGTATGTGGCTAATCTCTCCTGGACTTCTTTGCTGATCCAGCCTCAGCTCTCTCTCAGACTCTTGGGGTGTCTTTGTCTTTCTTCTGTAGGCATCCTGGAGTCTTCTCTCTCTTGTGGCTGAGCAAAATTGCCAGCTCTCTTTCTTTTTGTCTGTTTCTCTGCATGTTTCTCTGCTTATCTAAGACTCCCACAAGAGGGTAGGGATTCACCCTGGGTCACACTTCCTTGACATAGTCCAATCAAAGGCCCTGAAGTTATCTAAATAAAGTGATCTAATCTAAAGTCCCCTTAACCGAATCTAATGCAGTCAAAGGTTCCCACACCTACAGGAATGGATTAGCTCAAAAAACATGGTCTTTTCTGGGATTCACAAAACTTCAAACTGTCACAATATCTAATTACATATTTATCAATTCTGGTGCTTTTCATTTCTTTGTGTTAATCTATATTTCCTTTTGTTATCTTCCTTCTGCCTGAAGGAATTTTTGTAAACATTTCTCATAGGGCAAGTGGACTGTTTGTTATTTTTTACAGTTTATGTGTATCTGAGGAATTTATTTTAATTATGCTTTTTATATATATTTTCACTGGGTGTATTATTTTAGTTTCACAGGCTTTTGTTTGTTTGTTTTTCTACTTCAGTACTTTAAAGATATTGTTCCACTCTTGTCTGACATGTATTTTATATTGCCAAGAAGTGTGCTGTCACTCCCCTCCCCCCCCCTTTTTAAAATCTGCATTAAAGTTTCTTTTTTTATTGGCTGCTTTTAAATTTTTCTTTCTATCAATTCACTATCTGTGTAAGCAATGTGCCTATAATGTACTTAATATCGTTTTTTTCATGGTTCTTGTGCTTTTGAGTTTCATTGAATTTCTAAGATATATGGGTTTATAAGTTTCATCAGATTGGAAAAATGTCTGCTGTATGTATTCAAATGATTTTTCTATCCACCATGCTCCTCTTAGGGGACTCCATTTACTTGCATGTAAAACTTCTTGAAGTCCCACAGCTTGCCAATGCTTTATTTAAATATTTTCAGTCTTTTCTTCTCTTTGTTTTATTTTGGGTCATTTCTATTGCTTTGTATTCACTTTTTCTAGCATTTTCTTCTTCAGTATACAATCTACTGTTAATGCCATCTAGTGCACTTTTCATCTAGCATTCAAGTTTACATCCCCAGAAATTGGATTTATGATTTTAAATACATATTCCCTGTCTCTATTTAACAAGTAGAATTTTTCTTCTTGAACATATGGAACTTCTTGAACATATGGAACCAGTTACAATAAGTGTTTTAAGGTTCTTGCCTTATAATTATATCATCTGTGCCATTTCTGTGGCTGTTGTCTATTAATTGTTAATTTTTTCACTCATTATGGATCCACACATTTTGATTCTAACACTTTCATGTTCTGGTATTAATGTTGATATCTTTTCTTTTTTTATGTGTTTCTTAATTTTGTAACATGTTAAGTTGTGTGCAGTTGAGAAAACTTTATAATTGCTAAAATATTTATAAATATTGGTATCATACCCAATCTGTCTCTTTTCATCCTCTATGGAGGCAATCACTTTCAACAATTTAGCTCTTTTTACAAAGACATTATTTTTTCAAGTTGCATATTTCCACTTGAATATCTCTGTGGTATAAAGCACCTTCTTCAACACATACATTTCTCATCTCTGTCCTCTGCAAAGAATTAAATTGTAGTTTTTTACTTGATCAGTATATAGTGTGCACATTCTTAAGTCTATGAAAATTTTATTTAGTTTAAAGGCATATACTATGTATAGTGGACATTTATTATGAATATAATTATTTTATTGTACAGCTACTTTTCTTATGCAAATTTTGTTTCATATATTTATTTGTGATGTTCTTACTGTAACTATTGGCAATTCAAATGTCTATGAAAATACCAGTATTTCTCAGTGCTTTGAATCTCATCTCTACAGACTAATCTCGCAAAGCCCACTTAACCCTTTCTTCATTCTGGGTTTGCTCTCTAAGTTTTTGTTATCTTTTATGTTAATGTTTGATAATTCAACCCTCACATTTGAACAGTAGTTTTTATGATATAGATTTTTATGCAGAAAGTAACTTTTACCTATTCTTGAAACAATTCATTGTAATCTAATTTCCAGTGTGTTACTGTTGTCATTCTGTCGTTGCATTTAAGTGACCTGTCTTGTTTTGTTTTTAAGTTTCCTTCCAAAAATTTAGTATCTTCTCTTTAAAGTCTATTGTTTTAATTATACTGTGGAATGTTTTATAAGGTTCTTTTGTCACTCATTTTACTTGCAATTTTAAATGGAAAGTTTGACTTAGAAAACTCTCTTCTTCTGATTTGTTGTAAATTTCACCCATAAATATTTCACTGAGTCCCCTTTTTTTTCCTGAAGTCACAAATCTACAAATATTCACTTAAATACACACACGTATAGATGAGTTCTTATATAGTAATGTATTTTCCATGTTTTTCTTTTGCTTGCCTTATTTCTCTTTGTCTTCCCTCTTGACTCTACAACCCAAATGCACTTCTTTCGTCATTCAGAATTAACATTCTGTGGTATAAATATCGACAATTTTCTCCATGCTAAATAGTTTTCTGTAATATGTATGCATATGTATATAAAATACTTATATACAGAAACACATACAAAGACATAATTGAATGAATAAGTGGAACAATTACATATACACAGATATCCATATACAGCAAATTTATTTACATACACAGTTATAGGAATTTTGTTCATTGTACACATGACATGGATACAAACAGTACCATATTTTACACACATATCAATACCTTAATTATACAATAAACACTTCCTCATGAGAAACACTGCAAATCATATGGTTTAACTGTGTTTTCCATACTATAAAATGGTGTAATATATACTAAAATATAATTCAATAGTTATTTCTTTATTGGTGTTATTTTATTTCCAGATTTTCCATGATGAACAATATTTCATGTTCTATATACTGTTTATAAATACAGTCTATTATTACTGAGTGGTTCTTGTTTCTACGGGCTAAATTCTCAAGAACAGATATGCTGCTGGAATTGTATATAAATTTTTAAAAATTAAACTCTTTATTTTGATATGAGTGCATATTTTCATGAGGTTTTAAGAAATGTTAGATGAATACACTATATCCTTTATCCAGTTTCCCCCAAAGGGAACATCTTACCAAACTATAGTACAATATCACGTTGGCTATTGACATAAATACAGTCAAGAAAAGATCCCATTACCGTGAATCTCCCTTTTTTTTCCCTTTCACATCCATTACCCACCCTCTTTTTTCACACTTCAGCCCAGAAACGCGGAAACCACTACTCTGTTCTGACTTTATATACTTTTGTCATTTCAAAAAAGTTACATGTATTGAATCATACTATATATAATGCTTTAGGAGTAACCTTTAAAATATATATACCTCAGCATAATTCTGTGGATAGTCAACCATGATGTTGCATGTATCAAGTCTGTTCATTTTTATTGCTGAGTAGTGCTCTAGTTTTTGGATATACTAGAGTTTTTTAAATCATTGATCCATTGAAGGACATCTAATATCTGGGCTATTCCCAGTTTGGGGCTATTATGAATTAGGCTGCTATGAACATTTCTGTACAGGTTTATGAATGAACGTAAGTTTCATTTTTCGGGGATGAATTCTCAAGTATATAATTGCTGTGCTATATGGTTGCATATTTAGTTTTATTAATAAAAACTCTGAAACAGTTTTCCAGAAATGCTGTATCATATTTTATTCCCAGAAGCGTTGTGTGAGTAATGCCATGCATCCTTTTCAGAATTTGATGTTGTCACTATTTTTCATACAAGCCATTAACATAGTTGTATAGTAATATTTCATTTTGTTTTTAATTTGCATTTCTTCATGCCTAATGATTTTGAACATATTTTCTTAATTATTTGATTTTATATATCCTCTTCAGTGAAATATTGGCTTATATATTTGACACTTTTTTTTCTGTTTAATTTTTTAATACTGAATTGTGAGATTTCTTTATATATTCTATATATATATGTCCTTTGCTAGATATGTGGTCTGAAATATCCACTCTGTAGCTTGTGTTTTTATGCTAACAAAGTCTTTCACTGAGAAAAAGTTTCTGATTTTGATCAGGGGCAATTTATAAACTCTTCCTTTTTTGACCATACTTTTATTGTCAACTCTAAGAACTCTTTGCCTAGCCTTAGAGCCCAAAGATTTTTTTCCTAAAAGTTTTATAGTTTTACATTTTATATTTAAGTACATGATCCACTTTGACTAAATTTTGATATAAACTGTAAGATTTTTGCTAAGGTTTATTTTTCTTTAATTTAAGGTTGTCCAAGCCTCACCAGCATTTATTGAAAAGTCCTCCACATATCCTCGGTGACACCAGTAATGGGGAAAGTCGAGTGCTTACCAGCCGTAACTGGCACTGTTTAATTCAGTCACCTTGATCCCGGATGGGGTTGGAGTATGAACTCTCTGTTGGTTACCATGGCCATAATGGTGTGGGAGTAGGAAGAAGATGAAGTTTAGTGATGACTAGCTCTACCTTGCATCACCCCTTTAAGTTTCCTTCCTGCTGGGTGTGGGTGGAGGCTCAGCTGAAACCACCCTGGTGAAAGAATTGTAGCAGAGGATGTACGATTAGGTCTCTGCTTGGCTTCACTAATATCATGGAGTGGGAACATCAGAGATTACCAACCTGCTCTCATGGGGTGGGGTGGGGTAGGGTGGAAGATCAACTTCCCACTTGGCCTCACTGAAACCACAGGGTATTGTGGGGGTGTCCTTTTGGTGCTTGCCTGAAGTAGTCTGGGCATTGCCAAAAAGGGTTTCTGTTGTTATGTCATCTTTTTCTCACTACTACATCTAGGGGAACAGGCTTTTCTTGGAGCTTTAGTTTTTGATTGTGCTTGCCAGTGATTCTTGATTGGTGGTTTCCCCAGTGCCCTAAGATATATGAGAGGCAAAAAGGAAACACAGGGAACTAATTGCGGTCTAGTTTCTCATGTCCTGATCCCCCTTCCTCTTTCGATCTTTCAGAGACTTCTTACGTTTGCTTGTTCTGTAATGTCCAGGGATTTTAGTTGTAAAGGAGAGGACCTGGGAATAATGGGGCTACTCCATCATGGTGGAATCAGAAATAGGTCTGTATTTTTTAAGTGAAATTATTGATTATTTTACAAAATAAATTTTAGCAATTTACATTCCACCAAACACTGTTTGAGAATACTCATTTTCTAAGAATTCTGGTCAGCAAGATTGGTAAGAGCTCTTCTCAATGTTTCCAGTATCTCAAAGTGACTTAATTTTGTAATTGACTAAATGAGCTTGAGCAATATTCATCCGCTTGATCCTAATTTGGATTTGTGATTATGCAAATTACCTATTTCTAGTTTTCGTTTTCCTTTTGATTTATCTATATACCCAGTTACCGCATGTACAAGCTCTTTTTATAATTTAGATATTAATTTGTCACATATATTTCACTACCTTATTTATGGTACATTTTGATTTACAAAATGCTTTAAATTAAATATATTTCTAAAAATCTTTTATTATTATTTTTATTTCTGTGATTAATGGCTTTTAATATTTTTAATGTCCCACTTTTCTTCCTTTTATTAAGAAATGCCTTATCTCATGACACAACGTATTTTCTAATAAGAATTTATAAATTTATATATGTGTATGTATATATATTAATATTTAGTTTTTAAAATTCATTTGGATTTCTTTTGGTGTATGGCCTCTTTAGGACTAGACTTTGGACTTGTTTTTATTTAGAATGGTATAATTTAGAACTTTTTATAAGTTACTGAGAAAACATTTTTGAGGCAAAAATTGACCCTGTTTCTATTTCTTAATATTGAATATGATTCTTTCTCTCTTTTTTCCTTATTGGATGTTTGAGCCTCTGCACCCTCCCTCCCCCAGGTTTTACAGAGAATCAGATTCTGAATTATTTTTCTTACTCTTTATTGTTACTGCTTTAACTTTTTCTTTAACAAATTAATTTTATTGATACATATTAATAAAGCATACAATTTATCCAAAGTGTACAATCAATGGTATTTGCGATAATCACATAGCTGTGCATTCATCATGTCAATCATTATGAGAGCATTTTCACTATTTCAATAATAATAATAATAAACAAAAGACAAACAAACATGAAAATTCCTCACGTTTCAATCTCTCTATACTTCCCTCATTGTACATACCTGCTCTTTCTGGCTATTCTATCCAAAGTGTATAATCAATGACTTTTAGTATAATCACAATGTTGTACATTCATCATCTCAAAAATTTTAGAAAAACTTCATTACTCCAAAAAGAAAGACTCCACATCCCTTAGCATTCCTTCCTCACACTTATATAACCACTAATCTCCTCCCATCTTTATACATTGATTTATATTTACATTTTATACAAATGGAATCAAACAATATGTAGTATTCTGTGTCTGGTCTCTTTCACTTTGTAAAATGTTTCTTTTCTGTCTGATATTAAAATTTTGTACTATTAATTTACATTCGTTCAGCTTAAAAGAAAAATAATCTTATATATGCAATTCTACCCATATTCCTATTTCACATAATATATTTATATTTCCCATGATTTATTTAGTTCATAATAGGGCAGGCAATGAGGGTATTTAAGAAACAAATCTATTTTGAAATATACAAATTTTCATTTACTTTCTTACCAGATAGATTGTAATTCAAGCTCAATTTTTAAATGAATTTACTGGCTTTGAGTACATGATATTTAAGGGAATTTTTTTGTTTTTTAATTTTTAATGTTTATATATATATATTTTTAAAATGTAAAGCTCCACTTATGTGAGTCCATACTCAGGGTTTTAAGTTATTTTAGTAACCTATCTATTCCTCTTTTTTTTCTTTCATTTCTGTTTTTGATCAGATAGACAAAAATACTCCAACCTACCATAACATTTTATTAGAATTTTTTTAAAAGTTCTCTCTTTCATAAAGTGTGCCTTATTTAGGTAAATTTCTTTTCTTGCTGTTTTGTCAATTCTAATTTTTTTTTTCACATGGCTATTGAGAACTTGTATTCCATATTTATGGAGAGGTTGAAATAAAGTGTACTCAGGTATATGTTTAAACATCTTTTCTCACTCTCCATTCCCTATCACACTTAGTGTTGGTTTACAGGCTTAAGCTGCACTGTTTTCAATTTCCTCTTCATATCTGGCACCTACGGATTTACTCTGCTTGCTGTAAGATAAGCTAAACATTGAAAATAGTAGTTATTAATTTATATTGACAATTTTCCATGTGTTGGCACTGATAGTATTTTCACATTATTTTAGTCAGCCATATTTTCCTTGTTTTGGCAATAAAATTCAGTTTTAGAAAAATGTGTGCCTTTTAATACTATATTATACCTTATTTATAAATTTTAACCACAAATTTTATTATAATTATATCAATGTGGATAGCATTGCTAAATAAATTTGTATTATAAGAGTTAAACTCTAACAGTGTCCCTTTAGTAAATTGAAAGAATTTGTGAAGATGTTAGCAAAACTGGAGGAGAGAGTGTTAAGATGAAAATGTGATTACGATTTCAACAGAAAAGTTGAGGGAATATTCAAATTTTCATTTTAATTAATAAACCCCTTTCTCCTCTTACTTCTTTGAAAACAATGTAATTCTTTTAACTGAGTCACTGAAGGCTTTCTTACCTTGCTTGCTTCTCAGGGTATAAATAAATGGATTGAGCATAGGTGAAATAGAAGAGACCAGCAGAGAATCCCTTTTATTAAGAGCAATTTCTTTCTTTGCTGATGGTCTGATATAGATGAAAATGCAACTGCCATAGGTGATGGAGACCATAATCATGTGGGAAGAACAGGTAGAAAAAGTTTTTTTCCTTTGTTTTGCAGAGGGGAATTTTAGAATTGTCATGATGATATTAATGTACGAAAGAACTAAACACATAAGGGTCATGAGAAAAGTCAACACAGCACACACTAAAATCACCCACTCTATGAACCATGTTTCAGAGCATGAGATCTTTAGGAGGGGAGTGGCATCACAGAAAAAATGATCGATGATGTGAGAGTCACAGAATTCCAGATGAAGGCCCAAGCAAAGTGGGGGGATTATGATTAACAAGTCATCCATCCAACAGCTGACTATCAGTCTATTGCAGACTCTCCTATACATGATGGTCATGCAATGCAGAGGTTTACAGATGGCCACATAGCCATCAAAGGACATAGTGGCCAGGAGAAAAAATTCTGTTATACCAAAAAGGTAAGTAAAAATATTTGAACAGCACAAGCATAATAAGTAATAATTTTTTCACTGGTTGATATGTTGTACAAAAATCTGGGAATGCAAGTAGTGAATGTGATTTCTAAGAAGGAGAAATTTTGGAGAAAATAGTACATGGCTGTCCTAAGATGGCAGTCTATGAATATGAGGAAGATAATGGTCAGGTTCCCAGTGTCACTCAACATGTAAGTAAGTAAGAGAAAGATGAAAATGAGTACCTTCAGTTGTGGGTCATCAGTCAGTCCCAGCAGGGTGAATGTTGTTATTGCATGGTTTCTTGTCATGGATTCCTGAATTCTGCCCAGTCTGCATGTAAAATTCACACACATTTGAATGGAGTATAGTGAAGAATTCCTCAGCAATCAATACTCGCCAACCAACTTGACCATCTTGAAGCAATCACCTTCTTTGGCTATTTGTAGTATTTTGGTTGTCAGTATTATCTGTATTTTCTGCCCTGTCCTAACCTCCAGTCAAAAAGTTTTAACTTGATTCTGATACTTATGGCTTTTTACATGTATTGTTGAGTTGTAAAAGCCAGCAGTCAAATACTCTGCACTATTGAAATTGTTTCAGTATTATTATTATTCCAAGGTCTTTTCTCAGTTTTCACCAATTAATTACAAATACTTCTACTTCAATTGTTTTCAGTCTGTAGTCAGAGCCTCTAGGGCTTGGAATTTCTCTATGTCACTGATAATTAAGCTCCCCTGAAGATCTGAGTTAGTTCATGAAAAATATTCTTAAAATTTTTTCTCTATTTAAAATAGCCTCTTCTACTGGTGTGGGGCAAGATAAATTCTCACAAAAAAGCTCCCAATTAAGCTCCAGGGGGTTCAGAGACTATCTCATAGAAGGAAATTGTTTGGGATATAGTTTTTAGTTTGAAGGTTAAAAGTTTCTCGCAAATTATAGGGCCACACAGGGTACAAAGAAAATAGATGAAATCAGCTCTTGCGAAGACCGTCTCTATCATCTGAATACCTCCTTCCCCTTCTTCTAAAATCATGACTACTTTTGACATCACTATGATGCAGAAAACAGTCTTCCACATTCCCATAGTATTCAGGGTTCAAAAAAGATCATTATTATTAATTAATCATTAATAAATTATATCCATGAAACTCATTTCACTTAGATTTCACAAGCCATGAGTTGAGAAATTAATTCATTGCAGAGTGTGACTGACTCATATTAGTTACTTCTAATGTTTGGAAGTATCATATTTATAAAAAAGGGAATGATGCCAAATGAAATTATGGATTATCAGGTTATGTGATCTTCTTTTACATCAGAGTTGTTATACATTTGTGTGTGTATGCATATTTTTATGATTTGTTGCTTAGTTATGATTAAGGTATGAGTTTTTTTGTCTTGCTATCTATTAAACTGAACTACATTAACTAATACATAAAAACCACTCTGTCCATGATTTTTATCAATCCAATATAATAAAATTTTTAAATGGTATATAAAAATAAATTTTTGTTAAAGTATAAAATGTCAAGATTGAAAAGGACAACTCATGTTTGATAAAGGCAGATATAATGAATTTTTTACTTAGACATTTTTTACCAAAACTAATTATTTGAAAATGAAAACTTTAGTGTACTTACTTTTATGTCATTCAATCCTTATTTCAGCTGAATGTTCAACAAAATCATTTGTAAGGTTAAAATTCATTTTTACCTTTCTGCTCTTTAGTACTCATATTCCATTCTATGATCATGTGCATTCTTTGGAATGTAAGCCTTTGCCATAATTTTTTTTATTTATTAATCACTAAAATTTATGAAATTTTCTTCACGAAGGACTTTGGCTATTACAGATCCAAAGAATATCTTCTTGTTTTGCTTTCATCTAAAGATAAAAACTAGTTCTGAAAGTTGAGTATTAATAAGTATCTCAGGTTTGGAAGAGATTGATATTATGACTTCTCTGAGAGGAGAGAGATTTTATACACTAATAAGGATGTTGCTTCTTTGATATAACAAACTTGCAGCTAAATGAAGAAATAAAAGGGTCTTGGAGAGCAAGGTCCAAAAAATCACTAGGGCTATTTCTATGTCTTGGCAAAAATCCTAAAACATGCTGCTTTGGGGATGAGTATTTTCTGAGGAAACAAGGTGTAGTTATATAGGGAATGATACAGGCAACAATAAGACTCAGAAAATGTACTGTTAATTAATTTTATTTATATTTATATCATCTAAGGCAGTTTGAATATCAAAGAAAACCCATTTTCTACTGTATTCACATATTATATGAATAAGTAAAAATGCTTTGAAAATTAATCAGATAAAATGTATATAATCTCATAATCCAGAGATAACTTTGTTAAAATATTGGAAAAGATACTTTCAGATTATAATTCAGTGACTATATTTGCATATATGTATGCAACATTTAAAAATATGTGAACAAAAAGTATAATTTGTTTAATTGGCCAAATAACCTGTAAATTTTTTTGCAAATCAAAAGCAGACTTTGGATCTATTTACGTATAGTTTAGTTCAATTGAATTCCAATTTATTTTCGTAATATGCTATCACTTTTTCAGAAATGCAAACTTTTTGTACAAATATATAATTTTAAATTTTCTACTATTATTAGATGTAGGAATACACTAATTTAACAAAATGAAATCATATTTATCTCATTTTTATAATTTTTTAAATTATGCAATATATTTTAATTGAAAGAGTTTTTTATTGTTTTTTAATTTTTGTCTTTCTTTTTTTATTTGAGAAGTTGGGAGTTAACAAAACATCATGAGTACCACGCAGGATTTCTTTACATGCCCGTGGACCAACACCTTATATTGTTGTGACACATTTGTTACAAATGCTATACAGTCCCATTCTTTGTACAATCCATTTACACTCTGTGACTCTCATTTTCATCACAGAGTTGTGCTGTCATTACCTCGTCAATTTTAGAACATTTTCATTACTCCAAAAGGAAAAATCGCATATTCCCTTATTCCTCGCCCCCATTACTGATCGTTAGCATGTACCTTCTTTGCCATTTCTGTAAAAGTACTGGAATATTACTCTTAACTATAGTTTATATATTGTATTACTTATATTTTCTCATGTATGTTGATATTCTTAACATACATGGAAAAATATAGATAAGCATTCTTTTATTTGTACAATACACAATCATCATCAACCTCCAAAATGACTATATTATATGGTCCCTAGATTATCCTCAAACTTTCTTTCAATTGAAATTAGCTTCCCTAGACAACCCATTCCAACCTCAATCACTTTTATAAATCAGAAGTGTTTATTATACTCACTATAAGGTGTTACCATCAGCTATAATCATTTCCCCACCTTTACAATCCTCTTTATTGAAACATTATATGCACATTCAGCATCAGCTTCACTAATTCAACCTATGTTCTATCTCCTAGTAATCTATACTCTATAGTTTAACTATGTTAGTATAGTCATGATATTTAGCTCATATTAGTTAGACCACACAATATTTGTCGTTTTGTGTCTGGCTTCCTTCACTCAACATAATGTCTTCAGGGTTCATCTATATTGTCATATACACCCTAAGTTCATTTCTTTGGCACTTATTT
>JAQZBX010027765.1:0-28180 GCA_029593785.1 Cabassous unicinctus | reverse complement strand
CCCATTATAAATAACTAAAAAACTGAGCAAAATATATGAAGGAACTGTTTTCAGAAGTCAGAAAAGAGTCATTGTAGGACTAACAAGGAGAGCCCCAAGACTGGCCCACTCTTCTGCCTGGAGGCACATTCTAGACTTAGTGTAGAAAGATGGAACCAAAGCAGAGTACCACAGGCTCACTAAGCTAAGAAGGCAGAGATTGAAGTTTGGGGCTACTGAGGTAGGTGGAATTTGTGGAGTAGGATATCAGAGAGTAGGAGCTATGAAAAGAAGAAGACTCGGGGGAGCTGGTGTAGCTCAAGTGGTTGAGTGTGGACATAACACATATGAGGTCCCGGGTTCAATCCCCGGCCCCCATACCTAAAAACAAACAAACAAACAAAAAACAAAAAAACAAATAAACAAACAACAACAAAAAACAAGCTGGAGGAAAAGAAGAAGTTCCAGAATTCTATATAGAAGTTCCCTTAAGTCTTTGGCTGAAGATTTAGCTGCATACATACAGGGCAAGATTCTTCAACGAGGAAAACTTTTGGAGAGGTGTGAGATCAACAGATACCAGAGGTTGCACTGCTAGGAGGCACTGAACACTCCAGCTATTAAATTAAAACCTCACAATGGCCTTGCCTTAGTAATAGAGCAACTCTGGATCTAACCTAATAAAGTCTAAAGCCAAACCTCAAATGGATCAAGGGTATCCTCCAGTAAATTATCCTTCTGCCAGAAGAGAATGCAACATTGTCAACAAAATCTGGACTCTTAACAACATAGCATCAACTATGTCCATCATATAATAATAAAATTATCAGACACAAGAAGCAAGAAAATGTGACCCATAATTAATGGGTCAATAAAAACTGATCCAGAGATGACAAATATGTTAGAATTAGTAGATAAGTACTTCAAAACAGCTATTTTAAATATGTTTAAGGATTTAAAGGAAGATATTGACTTAAGGATTGAACAGATTTTTAAAACTGTTTAAAAGTGAGTTTTTAAAACTCAGTAGGGATTTGTTCCTATAAAAGAAATAAAATGGAAATTCTAAAAATGAAAAAATACAACATTAATATTTTTTAAATCATGGAATGGGCTTAACAGCAGATTGGACACTGTGTAAGAAAAGATAAGTGAATTTACAGATGGGGCAAAGAAATCATCCAAACTGAAGCACAAACAGAAAAAAAGGCTGAAAAAAATTAGCAGGATCTCACTGACATGTGGAACAACAAGTGGTCTAAAAGGAGAAGATTAAGAGAGAACAGAACAGACAAAAACATGTGATGAAATAATGGTCAAACTTTTTCTAAATTTGATTTTAAAAAATCAATCCACGGATCAAAGGAGCTCAACAAAACCCAGGCAGTATAAACCCAAAGAAAACATCATCCAAGCACATCAAGTTCAAACTGGTAAAACCAAAGATTAAAAGAAAATCTTAGTGTTTTCCTGTGACTCTGAAATATCTGGGATGCAGATAAAGTAATGTTTAAAGGGAAATTTACAGCTCTAAATGCCTGTATTAGAAAATGACATAATAAAACAAATAAAATACAAAACGGGTGTTATTGTTAACAATCAGGAGCAAAAATAAAGAAAAAATAATGTTTGTTAAATGGACGGATTAGCAAGAATGACTATTTAATGTAAGTAAATAAGTCCCACACTTACTATAAGATAAAATTAGCTATAACTTCCTATTTTAATGTAAAAATTTTAAAGTGTAACAGACCTAAAGAAGAATCCACAAATAAGTGTATGTCTCAATGATTTCTCAGGAGGAAATCAGCTGTATAACCACCAAAAGATGTAACAGAAACAGACCATTCCCAGAACTCTTTCCAGTCACTACCTTCCCTCATTTAATAGTTTTGCCTATTTTTGAACTTCATATAAATAGAATCATAGTGTGTATATTCTTTTCTGTGTTTGCTCAAATTTTTAAGATTTATCTAGCCTCTACAGTTTATTTATTTCTATTGCTCTATAGTATTATATTAAGGACTCTGCCACAATTTAGGACGTAAGGAAGGACGGACATAAGGAAGAATGGAGGGAAGGAAGGACGAAAGGGAGGGAGGGAGGAAGGGAGGGGGAAGAGAGAGGAGGAGGGAGGGTCTTGAGCAAGCAAGAGATCAGGCAAGCAAGCAAGCAAGGGAAAGGGAAAGAAAGCAAATAGACCCTGGTAAACCTCATTTTAAAAAGCCACACTTTGGCCCCAGCTCAACTAGAGTAGCAACAGGGCACATGGTTCACAAGAGGCACCAAAGAGTCCACAAGGAAAATGTTAATAGCTACCACAATTAGCAGCCCCAAGAACCTGGGGAAGACAAAACCAAATATTTTTTACCTAGATTCTATTAGTAAGAGCAAAAGTAAAAAACTGCTTAACTCCTTTGTTATTATTACTCACACTCGCTCTCTGCCCTTCCCTGGGGTTGTTTTGGCCACCTGGGGGAAAAAAGTTATACTGTGCCTTGGAGTTTCCCAAAAGTTTTGAATGACCTACTGATGGTCTGCTGATTCACAGTACTGAAACTAATTCCAACACATAAACACATATATACACAAATAATTTTCATGAATGATGAGAAAGATTCTCTTGAAATCTACATAGATTCTTCATAGCTGTGTTAACATCTAAGAGGCTGTTAAAATGAAGTGTGCCTAGCTGAAATGTGATGAAACCTGAGTCTGAGATCCGTTACCTTTCCCCTTAAGGCTCTAGGCAATTTTACTTTTTAATATATTATTCTCAACATTTTTATGAGTTAGTCAGGAATTGGTACTATTATCTTCACTTTAGTCATGAAAAAAAAAAAAGACAAAATAATAAAGCAACCTGCATAAAGTAATCCAAGAAATTTATTGAAATCAGGACTAAACTTCAAGTCTCAAGATGCTCATTCTTTTTCCATTGATATACGCAAAGAAAAGAGTCAGGTAGGCCAAAACATCTCGGCATACTTCACCTCTGGGTGAAGGGATGCATTTGCTTCAATGTGAGTGCAAGATCAGAAACTAGTTCAACATGCAATTGGCCAAAGTCCTTAAGCCCAGGTCTAGAATACATTAGATCAGATTGGGAGTGGGACACTCAGCAATGCAAAGCTTAATAGAAAGTGGGAATACAAATAATTAGTCCTATATTTATTTAGTAGGGAATGTAAGCAATACATTTGTTCAGGGAAAATAGGTAATTCCCTATGACACATATAATACTTGATGCTGCCAGCTCTTTCTAAAGAAACATGCAACTCCCTCTGCTGCATTCTGTTTCCTCTGTTTAAGGATTAACATATCGACTCTTTCTTGAATGGCAACTGAGATGCAATCCCATCCACCAATCTGAACAGCCATAAGGGATCTGATCTGCTACATCACCCCTGCACCTGGCTGAAGGTTCCTCCAAGAAAGTTTCAACATAGTGAAATTCTTCAAATCACCATTAAATGATTAAAATTGTGTTATTTCACACTATAAATGATAATAGCAAAAGCAGATATTAATTACCACCATGAGATACAGCATTACTCAACACAGTGAAAAGGCAATATGCAGCATACATTTTATAGATAATATCTAAAGGTTAAAGTTTCTTATTGATATATTTTTCTTGGTGGGAAAAATACACACTTGCAAACACATACATAGCCCAACTCAATTTTTCCCTTCATGACTAGAAAGGCAAACTAATATATCCTTCAAAGTTCATGGGGTGAAACTGCTTTTCCTACTCCCCTTTAGGATTTCCTCCTCAGCCTGGAAGTCCACCTAGTGCCAAAGGCCTACAGTCATCAAACAATGAGATTTCCTTAAAATACTTCAAAAACAGTTTCATGCTGCTGCTAGGGAGTAGATTAACGATTGTAGTGTAAAGACCAAGCAGGAAACAATTCCTCCCAAACCCACACTACCATGTACTATACTGATCTTCTGCCTCTAGCTGGGTTGTCTCTCCCCAAGGTACATATAAATCGGTAGACAGTAATGAGTGAATATTTTTATAAACCTTTAGATCAGCTCCATCCAAAAGAACTTTCTGCAGTGATGGAAATGGTCTATGTCTGCAATATTCAATATGATAGGCACTAGCTACATGTGGCTAATGAGCACTTGACCTGTAGCTAGTGTGGCCGAGGAAATGAATTTTAATTTTATTTAATTTTAATTTACTTATCCACCTGTGGCTAGTGGCTACCATATTAGATAGCACAGCTTCAGATTCTTAGAGTTGTTTTGTAGAGCAAATTATTTATCACGCATGTACCTCCAATACCAGGGATTGCAAATTAGGAACCCATCAGGTCAAACTTGGCTGACAGATGAATTTGGTTTGGTGGTCACAGTGCTTTTTGCTTTTCAACTAAATACTTTGTTAACAGGGTGCAGCCTAGCTGGCTACTACACACAACATTCCCTGACTCCCCAACCACCACACACACAAAAAGGCATTTGACTTTGCTACTCCTACAACATACAGGGGTATTATTTTTCAGATGCCTTTTCACAAAACATTACCTATTCATATATCCACATACTTCACATATTTCTTTTTAAAATAATAACAATAGTTCTTGTAACATCTAGCCCCTTACTATGTGTCAGGAACCATTCTACATTCTTAACATATATTAACGCAGTCCTTAACAACCTGAAAGATATGTACTATTATATTATACACTGTCATCCTCAGTTTACAGATAAGAAAAGTGAGGCATAGAGAGATTAAGTAATTTGTCAATTCACTGCTAAAAAAATGACAGAGCTGAGTCTTGAATACAAGAAGTCTGCTTTCAGAGGCCATACTCTTCACCACCACGCTCTCTACCCCTTGCAGGTTCACCTTATTTCCTTCAATCACAGTTTATTTCACAAGCAACATATCTTAAACATAATTGTTTTCAACATAATTACTAGTCCCCACTTCCCTGCCTAGAAGAGTTAAAAGTGATTTCTGCTTTGAAAAAGCAGCTAAACTGCGAACAGGGGCTTCAGTGGAAAGTGCCTTGTCTACAGGCCAAAGTAAAGGAGCAGCTGGCTTTGTTGCCAACTTGAGTAGGGGTAAAGTAACCAGCATACCTTTCTTCACCTCCAAGAAAGGACAGCACCCTCCAAACTTCCTTATGTTTCCTACTTTCTCAGGGCTACTGAGCCTGTTACATAGTCCCAATTTGATTATGAACACAACTACCAAAATAAGCCAAGTTTATTTACAGCAGCTGCGCAGCCCTCTTCCAAAAATCAAAGGTGTTAAAATTCCAAATTGGAAATTCAAAAGAAAAAGGAAATCCTAAAATTAATACTACTTATTCTACAGTCACACAAATAACCCATTTTCTGTAATTTTGAGAATCATAGATATTGCCACAAAATTCTTTGCAGTATTTCACAGGAGGTGGGACCTTTAAAAAATTCAATGTATCACAAAAGAAAAAGTTAAAATTCACAACTGACCTTTCCACTGATGAACATCGTTATTGTTCTTTTATAAAGGAAGAAGAAAAAAAATGAAAGTTGACAAATGTGGCAGTGACCCAGAAATCATCATAGTTACCATCACTGTTCCCACTATTCATGCTTGAGAGGGAAAAATGAACCGCAGTGTAGGCATATTTTGTGGCTAACTTTGGTTGTTTAATTTTTCCCTCTTTTTACTGTATCCTTCTGTACTCAGAGATGTCAGGAATACTGTAATCATGCATTTCATAGGTCTCCAACTTTCTCTACTCAGTGGAAAAAAGAAGGATCATGCCATAAAGATATTATTACAAAAGGATACACACATACTTATTATAGTAGCTTCGAGAAATATAAACATTTGTTAGTTATGACTGCTTCTCCCACTGGCTGGAAATCAAAAATGAAAAATGCTAGATTTAATTGCAGTGAATAAAAAGCTGAGCTAATGACAAGATCAGCTGTTGACATGAAGGATTAATAAGTATATTTTATAATATAAGTTCTTAAACAATTATCACAAAAGTCATTATTATAATAATAAAATGAACAGAAGTACAGATGAGCAGATATTTGCTAAGGTCCAGTGTTGTCCTTAGCATTGACTTAAGCATTGTGGGGAATACAAAGGCAGCTGATCACACTCTCTCCATTGATGGAAGTCATTATCCCATTTCATAAATTCTAAGTGCTAACCCCCTCTTTCCTGTCAGCTGGAATTTTACTTCTGCTGAATGCTATGGACTACAGAGGCACTTGCAAAGCATGTGTGGGGGAGAGGAAGTTACTTGCTAATAAATAAAGTTTGATGCACCATGATATGTCACTGGATGTAATAAATGCTTGGGAGTTGCTCACTAGATTAGGCAAGTGTACAAATAGGCTACCTGTCCTCCATCATGTGTGGAAGATTTTTCTTTAAACAGGGAGTCAATTATGATGTTCCCTATCATGAAAGAAGGCCACAATTTTCCAGCTGAGAGAAGATCCAAGCCCCTAAATAAGATTTCTGATTCAGATTCTATGTGCTACTAAATATCAGAGAAGGAAAAGATTTACTTGGCCTGGCTCAAAAGGGAAAGATTGTACGTAGTCTGAATCTTGACCAGGGAGAAAAATAATCAAACAGCAAGGAGGAAGGACCATACTTGACACAGGGGAAGCAGCAATGAATTCCTCACAGAGAAACATGTCAAGAGTTACTCCTGATGGCATCCCAAGAGAATGTGACCCCACTTGAGATGTGACCACAAGGCCTTTCTTAGCTAGTTGTCACTTCTGAATTCATAGAAGGAAAGCAATTGTCATGAATGATGAGAGGTTTTGCCTCAAAGACAACTGGCAGACAGAAAGGGTCCTAATTTGGAGAAGAGTATGGCCTGGGGAAGTCTTGACTGGATATACAGAACAGATATGTGTGTGTTAACTGTTGTTGGTACTAAGTCAAGCACCTCCCCCACACCCCATGATCACTGAAATTAAAACTAATACATAAATAAAAAGAGAGAGAGAGAAAAAAAGAAAAAACAGAACTAATACATAGAATTCTGAAAATATTCTGATTATCTGGCCCAGTAATTCCATTTCAAGGAATCTATCCCAAAGAAATAATCAAAGATGCAAAGATGTATTTTTTAAAATGTATATTACAGCATTATTTTAAATGGTGAAATTTTTTTACTTAAATATTCAGCAACAGAGAAATAGTTCATTAAAAAACTATTATACAGCTTTTTAAAAAATACTTTTGAAAAACATTTAGAAAAAGGGAAAATGATCATGTTATATTAGGTGATAAAAACCAGGACATAAAACTCTATAAAAATATTGTACCAAATATGCATGTGTAGAATGTACACTATAAGGGTATGCACAGTAAACTCATATACATACAATAAAAAATTTGTTTTTGCTGGTTGATTAATTTCTTATTCTTCAATAGCATTCGTTTCTCCTAGTTATAAAGTATATCAATTTCAAACAAATTAGAAAAAAATATATAAAAAGAAAATAAAAAAGCACCTGAGTAATGTCATTACTTAGAGATGAAGAATGTTGGAATATATATTTCTGATCTTTTTCCTATACAATTATATTATTCTTATAATCACAAAACAAAGACCCAAATTTATTTTTGAAACAAAAGATGTGCAAAGCAAATGCAGCTTAATTTCTATGACTGATTTAATCATCCTTAGGGGCCCATCCTAGTGGGTAGGGGGAAAACAGACTTGCCAGTCAGCAGTATTTCAATTTTCAATCTCTTCCAGTTCAAACAATTTTTCAGTTTAAATATCCATCTATCTGACTTGCCAAAATAACTGGTTTAAATGTCCCCCTTAGATAACTCTCTTTAGGACAGTTTTTCATAGTTTTACTCCACGCCCTTCTCTTACTGAAGAAGAATAAAGGAAATAGGCGAGGAAGAGAGGAGAGCCTTGATTAAGGTGATGTCTTGATGCTGGATGTCACTACTTCTGTCAGCTCATCAGGTCTGTTTCTTGGGCTGAATCTTCTGAGGTGTGACTACTCCTCAGCTTTTTTCTTGAAGAGACTTGCTGGTACTCACTACTGGAGTCCAGGGTCCTAGACACCAGCTGTGGTCACAAAGTCCCTGCATAGAGACTTCTTTCCTCCAACACCAGGCTTCTACAGATTCACAGGTTCTTCTAGCACCTCCATAACCTCTCAAAGGGAAACAATTCCTATAACATCTGGTGATCTGCAATGGCCTTGGAGAAATAGGAACACTTGGGTTCTTCTTCATTTCTTCCTATCCATACCTTTATTGTGCCACCACCGAAATATCAAGTGGAAGGCTGGATTTCTCTGAGGGCCTAAAACATCATCTCCCATCCCACATCCAGAGAAAGAGGTCATTTGCCGCCGGGAGGCTATTGAAATATATATATATCCCAAGTGAAAGTGGATAAGCACCAAAGCCAAGATAACTCCAGTGTGGATGAGAAGAGATCCCTACAAGAGAATTTCTGAACTTGACAATTGGATACGAATAACGAAGGAATATTAAGAATCAAGAATGAGTCTGGTGGTATAGTTGAAGATTTAAGCACTCTTCTCTCACTAATCAGTAGAACAGGTAGACAGAAAATCAGTAAGGCTATAGCAGGCCACCAAAACTATCAATAAACTTTACCTGCAATGGGGAAAAAGAAAGTCTTTTCAACAAAAGAGGCTGGAAAAATTGAATTTCCATATGCAAAAAAAAAATAATTTCAACTCATACCTTGCAGCATATACAAATATTTGAAATGGATTATATACCCAAATATAATATCAAAAGCTATAAAATTTTCAGAAGAAAACACAGGAGAACAATCTTTGTTTCTTGATGCAGTGAATATTTCCTATGACACCAAAAGAGAATGGATAAAAGAAAATATTAAGTTGATTTGCATCAAAATTGAAAATGTCTGGACTGTGAAAAATACTATTAAGAGAATGAAAAGGGAAACAGATGTGGCTCAAGTGATTGGGTTCCTGTCTACCATATAGGAGGTCCAGGATTCAATTCCCGGGACCTCCTGGTGAAGGGCAGGCTGGCCCGTGCAGCGAGCTGGCCCCAGCAGAGAGCTGGCCCATGCAGGAGTGCTGGCTCATGGAGGAGGGCTGGTACAGCAAGATGACACAACAGAAAGAGGCACAGAGGAGAGACATGGGAGACACAGCAGACCAGGAAGCTGAGGTGGTGCAAGAGATTGAGCGCCTCTCTCCCACTCCAGAGGGTCCCAGGATCGGTTCCTAGTGCCACCTAAAGAAAAGACAAGCAGACACAGAAGTGCAGAGAGCAGAGAGTGAGTGCAAAAACAACGGGGGGGAGGGGAGATTAAATAAATAAATCTTTAATCTTTAAAAAAAAAAGAAAGAAAAGAAGCCACAAAGAAAAAATATTTGCACAATATACTGTTAACAAAGGATTCGTATCCAGAATATATTAAGAACTCTTAAAACTCAACTTAAAAAAGCAAGAAAAATGGGCAAAAGATTTAAACAGAGCTTCACCAAAGAAGATATATAGATAGCAAATAAGCAAATGAAAAGATATTTGATATCATTAGTCCTTAGGGAAATGCAAAATCAAAACCACAATGAGATGCCACCAGACACCTAAATAGAATGACTAACAACAACAATATAAACTGATAATACCAAGTGCTGACAAAGATATAGAGCATCTGAACCTCATGTTACTGTTGGGAATGCAAAATGGTATGGCTGGTTTGTTAGAGTTTAGCAGTCTCACATAACATTAAATATATACTTACCATATAAATCAGAAATCCTATTCCTTTTAATAGAAATGAAGACTTAGGTTCACACAAAAAATCTGGTTGTGTTTATAGTAGCTTTATTTATAATCACCTAAACTTGCACCCCAAATATCTTTCATGGATAAACAAAACAAGATATACTCATATAATCGAATACTACTAGTATGGCAATAAAAAGGAACATACTATTGTTACATGCAAAAACAAGGATGAAACTCAGATGCATATGCTAAGTGAAAGAAGCCAGACTCAAAAGACTATATATTGTATAATCCCATTCACATAAACAGGCAAATCTTTAGGGGCAGAAAACTGAGAAGTGGTTACTAGGGTCCTGGCTAACTAGAGAGAGGCATGAGGGAGCTTTTTTTTTTTTGTGGTGGTGGTTACAGAACTATATTCATTTCTCGAAACTCATAGAACTGTATATTTAAAAGGGTCAGTTTTACTGTATGTAAATTACACCCCAAAAAATAAAACCTATTTTTTTTTAAAAGTGGTAAAGGCAAATTTGCCTAAATGGTCACATTAGCAAAAAGTCTCACAATTAATAAATTAACTACACAATGAAGAAGTCAGAAAAAGAAGGGCAAAATAAACTCCAGAAACATAGAAAGAAAGGAATAAAAAAAAGTTTCTGTCTTGAGGTCAATATGTAAATGGTGGGATCCAGTGGCATACTAAGGATACAAATGTGGGCTCATACAATAATGGGGTACAATGTTTACAGTCAATTTAAAAATAATAAAGCTACCTAAAATTCAGTTTGCTTACTGTCACCATAAACCAATAATTCTAAACAAAGTCACTGATAAATTACTCCCCCCCAAAAAAATGTGTTGATCTGAGCTCTAAACAACTGACATTGTTACTGCTAAGTGTTGGCAATATAACACATATATGAACTTCAAATTAGCACATTTTACTACTTATCCTTTAATAAATCTTGTATTCCACCTAGAAATTATTTCATAAAAATCTTTATATATGGTCTGGCCTCTAGTACATGTTTGTTCAAAACGATTTGAGCTCACTTCAGGTGCAGTTTCTGTCTCCTATCCACATATGTCTCTAACTACATATTCCTCTATTTCAACAGTAGATTCTAAATAAACAATGATTAGCACAGTGATTGTAAAGGAAGAAACACAACTTGAGTTATTTCAATCCTGTCCTGTGTACAAATCATTCTCTGAACCTTGAAGAGTTCACTCTTTTAGAATTGTTCATGTGTTTCTTCTACCTTTTTTCAGTTATTATATCAATATAATTACACCACTGTAATTTACAAGTTGTTTTTATTGTGATATTTATTTTGTTACTGGCATGATTATACGTACACAAATTTTAATAAGAAGAATTTCACAGTCTGTATTTCTTTTCTGGCCATTAATATTGTTTCATTTCATGATTATTACTGGAAATAATTTTGTCATACAGAAAAGAAATATTAAAAAACAATATTCTCTGGTTGTGAAATACTCTGTGTACACCACTGGCGGGACCATTTACTAAAATAAAAAATACAACTAGAGTGTTTGGGGGAAAATGATTTTGAGTTCAATTTTAGACAATGAATTTGAAGGTTCTGAGGGACAAGTAGATGAAAATGCCCAGTAGGTAGCCAGCAATACAAGTAGAAAGCAAGATCTAGAAATTATAAACAAACAAGTAGGTCATGAAATTATGCCACTGGACGAGAGATCATTCAAGTAAAAGACACAAAGTAAAATCCAGAACTTCATGAGCACACCCGCATTTGAGGATCAAGGAGAAGAAGGGGAACTAGGGAAAGAAAACAAGGAGGAATAACTGAAAGGGTAAGAAAAGCACTTGAAGAAGGGAGAAATAAGAGAGGAAGGAAGAGTAATTACAGGCATAAAAAGCTATGAAATCAATATGTATGCTTGAATCAATTTACCAAGTAGACTCAAGCCAACCACACTGGATTGGCAACCAGGTTGTCTCTGGTGGCTTTTACAAATGCAGTTCCCAAAGAGTGGCAGACATGGCCACTTTGCTGAGACATGGAATTGCAGAATTAGAAGCCCACATTCCCTAGGTTCATGAACCAGAGTGGAAATCCCTAAGGTTCGAGGCTTCAGCGACCTGTAGAATGAGGTCCATCAACTACATGCATCAGGATTATCTGAGGTACTTGTTTAAAATGCTGATTCCAGGACCCTACTTCAGACACCAGAATCAGAATCTCAGGAGACAAAATTCAAGAATATGCATCTTTAATAAACTACCCAGGTAATTCTTATGCACCTTAAAATCTGAGGACACTGGAGGTCCGTTCTACTTCTAAAATTATCTGATGAACGTACAATAATCAGAAGTACTCAGGGAAGAAATAATACTGTCTCTTTTAATTTACATAATCCATGTTGATTCAAGGGATTATCATTCTGATGAGGATTGGGGACCTGTTATAGCTCTGGGGGAGAACTATGGCCACAGGTACCTAGGAGGCCCAGGGAGGTGGGGACTGCCGGCATGGTGGACTGTGTAAAATAAGAACAAAAAAGGAAAGTTCTGTTCCGTGTTACTGAGGTGTTGAAGTCACGAAACCTACAAGCACTAGATTACTATTATTAGATACATTCACAAATATTTGGTGTTATTGAGTTGTCTTTCTTTTGGTTGAAAGAAACCTCTATTTGTATTTATCTAAATTTAGAAACAGAGTCAATGTTTTTATCTATAGACAGTGAGCCAATATTTGTTTTCTTTAGGGAGGCTACAATTTTAATTAATATTCCCTAATTGATATTGACTTTAATTGACTGGTGGGAGTCTTATGACAGGCCTCTCTGCCAAGCTTCTGGGGTCAGAAGCACAATCAGTGCCATTATGTGAAGAAGCCTTTTGTTTTTCAGTGGTCTCCTAGGCCATACCTTTTAGATCTCTGAATATAGGAACCACGAAACCTTTGAGAAGTCATCTAGTTCAGCCTTCTATACATTGTTTTCTAAAACTATACCCGCCCCCTGACTCACCCCCAGACAAAGTCTAATGGGTCTTGTCATTTCAATTTATTTCTTCCAGTGTTATTTCCTCCTGATCCATGAGTATCATTCTACAGAATGGCTTACTTTGGCTAAGATGATCCTGGGGTATCATTACATTCTGGGTTTGCACATGTGCTCAGCAGATTTTTTAATAAAAGAGTAAGTAACTGAAAAAGAAGTCAAGGAAGTTGGATGGGTTGTACTACATATGTGAATTAACCACAGATTTTCATAGACAGTTAACATACACACAGATAATGAGTGCAATTCAGAAGATGGGTTGAAGAAAAGGCAGGGCTAAAGAGGGAAAAAGGGGGTCAGGGTAGATTCCCCACCAGTATGTCACAGACTAAGAAGGCGGCTTGAAAACATTGGTTTAAGGTAACTAAGCACAAACATTACAGCAAACACACAAACTACTTGCAGGAAGAAAAGCAGGGGAAGGAAATGGGGTGCAAATAGAAAGAAGGAAAAAAATTTCACATTTCTAACTATCTATTATGCTTTTTTTAAGACTCTGAGCATATGGGCTATTTCATAATTAATCTAACCATTTAACATCAAATAAGACCACTTCTAAACCAACTCAAACAAATAAAAATATTTTCCAATCTATGAAGACTTATAAAAGATTACACAAACTCATTCTGGTTGTGGTAGGTTGAATTATGCACCCCAAAAAACACAGGTTCTTCATCTTAATCTAGTCCCTGTGAATATGAACCTATTGTAAATAGGACCTATTGAAGTTATTATTTTTAATTAAGGTGTGGCCAACTGAATCAGGGTAGATCTTAATCTGGATTATTGGAGGTCTTATAAAGAAAGCATGGAAGTCAAAGAAGGGAAAAAGAAGAGGACAGCACCTTGTAACAGGAAGCAGAGACACAAGTCAAAGAACCCCAAGGATTGCTGGCAGCCAGCCCCAGAACACTACAAACTCTGGGAGAAAGCAAGCTGTACCGATATCTTGGTTTGGGACTTCTAGCCTCAAAACTGTGAGCCAATAAATTTCTGTTGTTAAGCCAAAACCAGTTTGTGGTATTTGTGATTACATATGTGGCAAGCTAAGACATGGATGTTTGTAATTCTTGTTAAGAAAAGTCTCCTTATAGTTTACCCAGGTCTATCATACAAGAAGTTTGAAGCCTGCATATATTTCGCCTTTAAAGTCCTATAGCTCATAGCTAACTGCAGAATAAGTCAACAATAGTTTCTATAGTACAGATTGGCAGTAAACTGCTCCTTGACTTTTTTTCCTGACCAATTAACACTATTTGTTATCAAATCTTTTTTATTATTTATTTCCCAATTTCTAGGTACAGTAGGCAGAAGTTATTACCCCTTTTTTCAGGATGGTTATGTGTCTTGCCCAGAATTAACAATTTAAGGCCAGACCATGACCTGATCATAGATTCAGGTCCTTAATCTTTTTTCTGGTTAAAGAACCATTTGAAAATCTGTTGAAACACATGGACCAACCCCTATTCCCAGAAAAGTGCACATTTAGAGATATTTCAGCACACAACTTTACAGGCCGCAGACACCCACCCAAGTCAGGAGTCTCAAACTAACATGAGTCACTCACATATGGTACCTCAAAGAGTTCGCGGGGCTCCATTCCTTGGCTAAATTTTTGAGCTGAAAACGAGTGAAAGAATGGAAAAAGAGGGAAAGGAAAGGGAAAAGAAAAAGAAAATTAACTATATGTTAAATATCTAATATGTGCCAGAAATTACCAGGTACTTAAACTCTTAAGAGTATAAGCTCTTCTCTCTCCTCATTTCCACTTCAATGCTCCTTTTTGGCTCATAAATCAATCAAAGTTAGTGACCACAGTAATCTTATAACAGGCATGGTTAAAAAAAAAAAAAAACACGAGATTTTTTTTTTAAAAAATCAAACCCACTTTCCTATAGAAGTGATTATATTCTTGAGGGAAAAAAGTTCTAAATTATCCAAGATCATAAATAAATGTGGTAGTGCTGTCTTAGAAGCGTGACATGTCTATGTGGTTTGCACTGAAAATTCAAATGTTTTTTAAATAATTTCTAAAAAGACAGAAAAGATATGCCAAAAATCAAAAGATGTGCTTTCAAGGTGCTAAGCATTATGGGTGATTTTAATTATCTTTTTACTTTTCCATACCACCTTAAATTTCTTCAAAAAATGTAAATTATGTTAGAAATTAGGGATGCATCTATTAAAATATGTTTACTGGGAGCAGATGTAGCTCAAGCGGTTGAGTTCCTGCTTCCCACATAGGAGGTTCCAGGTTCCATTGCCGGCGCCTCCTAAAAAAAAAAAAAAACCAAGCAAAACAAATGAAAAAACCAACTCAGTGGAGCTGATGTGGCTCAGTGGTTGAGCACTGGCTTCCCACATACGAGGTCCCAGGTTCATTCCCCACCCCTGGTACCAAAAAAAAAACACACAAAAAAATTACAAAAACAAAAACAAAAAACATGTTTACTGCACAGTAATATAAGTGCCATTTCAGAGAGCTAAAAGATGAGGAAAGACTAATTTGGCTTATATACACAGAAGCTGGGTGAAAGAGTTTTGGGGGTAGAGCAGTTCACGCTGTTCAAAGAAATTTTTTAAAAAACAAGAAGATTAAGAAAGGGTAAGAAAAAGGCCACAGAAAGGAGGAAAAAAATAGATGAGAGAGAAGATCTGCATGGACAAAACAGCAGCAGTACATCAAATAAACTCATGAGATACTAATGTAATTAGAACACATTTTAGAGCACAAAAATACTGTCTTCTTTTTTATACAAAGGGCATAGTGAGTAATACAGTAATAGAAAACCACTATCAAGTACATACTCACTTGGCAAATTTTACCTCACCACTCATCCACAGCACCCCATTTTCAGAGCTCATCACAGTTTTTATATCAGTCAGATTCTCGCTGTTAGGGTTCTCAACATCATTCCATGTGATCAAGAGGCTTTCTTCCATCCATCCTGTTTTTGATGGACTCATTCCCACTTCATCTCCCTGGGTAGCAGCTGAACTAGGATGAGTCTTCCATTCCCTGATCATGTGGGATCCAACAGGGTGGTGATACTGTGAGCTTCCAGGCACATGGGCCACTGTTTGCTGCAGAATCCTGTCAGTGATCACCAGACTGGCCAATGAATCAAAGCATGATGAAGAAACGGCCCAGTGGAACAACTATAAAAGATTCGGGTCTCATAGCTTCTGAACTGTAAAACTATTTGAAAGTAAGAGCCAGGGATGTGTTGCTCAGCAAACCATCTAGCACACAGCATGTGCTCAACAATTATTTAATTAAATTAATTTGAATGTTAAGGACCATTCTACTCTATGAGGCTTAGCTTGGTCCTATACTCTTATTCAGACTCAATTCACAGCGAGTCCCTAACATGCACCTATGCTGGGCACTTTCAAATGTCTTATGATCCCCACAAATGGCTCTAATGAGGTAGGTATTACTACCTTCAATTTACAGATGTGGAAACAGCTCAGAAAGACTAACTACTGGGTCCAAAGCCACATGGCTAATTTTCAGCAGAGCAGCGGTGTTAAAACGTCTCTTGATTCCATTTCCTACACCATAGCTTCTTTAAAATCTTGACTGAGTTATTTGGTTTGTCTTAATTCTATTCTACACAACCTAAAAATCAGAGCGGTGTGTTAAGTCTACCAAAAGACATCAAATGCTTATGATTCATTTCCTATTTCTTTATCAAGCATTTGATAATGTGCTTACTGCGAAGCAGAATTTGAAAGGCAGCCTTTATCTCTACATTGTGTATCTCCAAGGATATACATAGGATTTCCAGGTTCAGGTTAGTACAAAGGCAGTATTAGGACAGTATTTCAAAGATTATATAAATACCCAAATTAAAAGCAGCCAGATTACATTAATAAGCACCAGATTTAGATTTAAGAAATTTCAGAGTCAATTGAAAACCTATTTGCTGTTTCCTATCCTTTATATCCAGTCTATTTTCTCATAAACTGAATATCCCCTGCAGCTTAACCAAGCCAACCCAAGTACTCCTTTCACTTTGTCTAATTTCTATTCCCAGGACTTCTCTGGACCCACGGGGCTCTGCCTGAAGAGCCAGTGATAACAGCATAACCATTTAGAAAAGACAACTGCTCCTACCACCTTCTGTAATTCTATATAAAAGATAAGCTGAGGAAGGGAAAGGAAAGAAAACAATAGACACACTTTCCAAAGGTAACCCAGGATTTCCAAGAAGGGCTCTAACTCAACTATTCTATTATACTCTCAATGAGATAAAAGAAGTTCTAAAAGTTTCCTAAACATATGGAAATGCTAAAGGAACTCATTTCAAGAATTATTTCCCAAAAGATTAAACTAAAAGGCAACTTAAAATATATATATAAAATAAGGAATTTATCAAGTAAATGGCCAGCTATTCTACTCATTATTTGAATGCAAAAGAAAAGTTTATAAAAGACACTGGTCACAGTCTGTCTTTACATTCTTTATAAGATTTAACTTTACAATAATCTGCTGTTTCAGCACATTGATTCTCCAATACAAACCATTTTCCTTCCACAACTACTTGCCCATAATGAACCCATAATAAATTTTAAAAATTAAATATAAGCATTTCTAAATGAAGCTGCCTCCATCTCCTGCATTCTGCCCCTCAAGGCTGTTCCCTCTTCCCAACTCTTTTGCTCCCTAATTCCCATTTACTCTTCAGGTCTCAACTAAATCAGCTCCTTAAAGAACCATTCTCAGGAAGCACCCCCATCTCCCATTCACTATTTCTCAGAGCACCTGTGGTGGATTGAATTGTGTACTTCAGTTTGGATATGTTCTTGTTGGTTCCCATTCTCGTGGGAGTGGAGCCACTGTAAATAGGGTATCTTGAAGATGTTACTTGAGTTAAGGCTTTAATCCAGATTATTGGAGTCCTTTATAAGCAGAATGAAATTCAGACAGAGAAAGCCATTGGAAGAAATCGGAAGTCAATGGAACTCCAGAGGAGAAAGAAGAGGACACTGCCATGTGACAGAAAATCCAAGGACCAAGGATCCCTGGCAGCCAGCCTCAGAACACCCATCTTCCAGGGGAAAAGCTTTGCTTTGCTGATGCCTTGATTTTGTACTTTTTAGCCTCAAAACCATGAGCCATTGAATTCCTATTGTTTAAGCCAACCCAAAATATGGGATTTGTTTTAGAACTGAAAACTAAGACAGTACCCCTGAACCTTTACTTCACAGCACTTATTGAAATATGTTAAATAAATAAGTGAATAAGAAAGCAAGTTAAGAAATATGATTTATATCTCTTTCTCTTTGTAGAGCTTTCCTATGTATTTTATTTTATTATTATGCATTGGCAAGCAGTGCCACTAAATGAGACAGGAGTTTTAGAGCATGTTCTCCCATAATTTCACAATAAGGAAACACTCTCCAATAATTCTGCTGCAACACAGTTTGAGGGTCATGACCAGTAGTAAAGGATATAGTGGAAACTGATATAAAAATATTTTGAGAGCTTAATAAAAAAATAAAAAAAAAATAAAAATAAAATACTTTAGATAAGGTTGCCTTAAAAGCAGAGAATTGCAAAACTTGAATTATTTGTAAGAGGTCATTTGCCTATTTTAAAAAGAAAATTATATGTGCTGTATATTTTTACAAGTACAAGAGAAAATACATGTTTTATAGGTCATCCCTAAAGAGGGGCAAATGGCCTACTTCTGCAAAATGGGTTTTGTGTTCTCTGGGAGAACACAGGGGAAAACTGGTGCATGGTGGGGGAAGGGTGGTAAAGGAGAACAGGATAACATCCCTGTGTGTCTGAAGCCTCTCAGGTTTCTGTTTCTTCCTTCTCCAGGTCTTCTGCCTGCTTTGGGTCCCCAGGGAATTATAATAGCCAGAGAAGTAATGTGGAAGCCTCGCTGAAACCTAGCAGAGGGGGTCATATGAAAAGGTCCCTAATACTGAATAAAAAAGAAAATGGAGCACAGGGCAGAAAACAGCTGAGTTTCTTTCAATCACATAAACAAAACATAAACTTAGAATCTGTGACAAAAAGAATTCCTTTGAGGCTATAATTGTCAAAAAGGGATTCTAACTAATGTCAGATAAGTTTTCACAATTAAAAGATATTAAACAAGAAAGAACAATAGCTTTCCTCATCCCTCCAATAACTCTGAGCAAATATTAAGTAAAGAGGTTAACTGTGATGTCCCTATTTCAAAGATATCGTTACCAAAGTATTTCCATTGCACTGAAAATACAGAGTACTTATTTACCTGCCCATTTTTAGTGGCACTTGAAAAATAAATACCATCACACTTTGTAAAAATAATGCAAATCAGTTTTGTTTTACTTGTCAGAGACATACACAGTGCATCCACCCACTGCTTGTGTCTTTAATTTAAAAGCTAAAATGGTGGAGATACAGAAATACATGAAAAATAAAACAGATAAAGATAAAATTCATCTCACACACGATGTAAATAGCAATGGCTTCTCCCCTATTAATTCAGAGGCACTTTTTCAGTTATCTACCGTATGCCCACCATGTACTAGCAAGAGAATGTAAGAAAAATATGGGGTATGGGCCATGTCCTTAAGAAGCTCATAATCTAGTTGGAGAAAAAAGACTAATGGCCATTCAATGAAAATCTAAGAACAAACAGCACCATATAACTAAATGCTAAGTGGTATTGTAAATAATTGTTTAAGCCAATACCATTTTGAGTTTGAAAATAAATAAAGGCTTTTAAAAAGGCAGCACAATCTGGGCTAGACCCTGAAAATGGGTAGGATTTAGACTAGCAAAAAGAAAACAGTCCATGTCTGTGTGAAAGGAGAAGAAATATATAAGCAAAGAAAAAGCAGTAAGTGGGAAGCCAAGGAGTCACCTGAAAGACATGGAACTAAGAAGAGACTGATCAGCCTAAATGAGAGATTCAGTCAGAGAACAGTGGGAATCAGATAGGTTGGAACCAGATGATGAAGACTATGGAAATCCTGCTGTATACTGCAAACAGTCATGGTAGAGTCTCCTAATGAAAGCAAGCTTAGAAAGGAAAGTAGTGTAGCACGTACTATCACAAAGCACAAACTCAGATATGCAAGAAACTGGAGTTTATTTCTGTATAACTGAACTTGTTTTGTGGCTTCCATTCCACTGAATGGTAAAAGCTGGACTTCAATCAATTCAGAATAATCTCAATCAACTTCTGGGTTCCTTTTTCTCAAGACTAGCATCTAAATTCCAGAGGATTACAGAATGCTAGGCTTGGGGTAATAGGGGTTGGAGGTCATTAGTCTTTATCCCACAAACATCTGTAGTTATTTCACCAGCAGGTCTACCCAGATCCGTCCCTCATCCTTCTTATCCCTTCCACTAGCCTTCTGTAAGACTGGCTCTGTCTTGGCTCCATTCACACCCCTCTAGGCACACAGGTATCTCTTCGCTGCTCCCCAAATTATCTTTGTCATGGGAAATTTGCAAAGCTGCCTCAAATCCATCTAAGTAGACAGCCTTCACAGCCATCTCTACTGTTCCCCAGCCACGATGGGCACAGTGATCTCTAGGTCACCACTCCAAGATCTACTTTTCTGAGGACAGGATGAGCAGATTCTCATTCCTCCAGATCAATTCTCTTAATGCCCGGGACGTGACTTTTAAAATTCAAAAGTCAGGAATTTGACTCCTTTATGGCATAAGATAAGCTGTGTTTATCTTTTCCTTTTAAAAAAAGAAGTCAGATTGCTAAACAAAAAGAAAGGGTAAGTGTAATAAATAGGGTGGTGGTTAATATCAAATTATCACAAGCAAAGTAAGACAGAGTATTTGAACTAGGGAATCTACAGGATTAGAGAATAAACAGATATTTACAGATAATAAAAGGAAAAACTTACAGAAATAATTGACTGAAGCAAAGGATATTGAATAAGAGAGGAAATTAAATCAATCTATGGTTTCTAGTCTTTGAGATTAGCATAACCATGACATTATCAAAATGAAAGTCAATTTAGAGTGGAAAGGCTTTGACTTGGGTTTTGAATTCCATTCACATGAAATTTTTTTTAGTTTAAGGTGATGATATAAATAAAATGGCAGCAAAAAAGATCCAAGTTTTATTCTAGGAGTTATTATTGAGTTGTTTCTCAATAATATATTAATTTCTCTGGTTTTCAAATACTATCAGATTTCAAATAGCTACACAGTTTTATGAAAGAAAGAGCACAGCTGATCTTTTCTTAAAAAGTTTTAAAATCTTAAAACACTAAAATCTGTCTTTCAATTCATGCTTCTCTATTAAATGGTCTCTTTTTTAGGACTAGATAGCATGGGTTATTTATTCTTTGAAAACATATAAATATTTAGCAGAAACAGAGACCATGAATAAGGCTATGGTGTCTCAGCAGTATATGGGCAGCCAAAGCAGAACAGGAAACAACCATATAAGTCTGACAATACTGAGATGCCGGTCCCAACCTTATACACCATACCAAAGACTAAAGCTGCATCTGATTAGCCAAGGAAGTCACAGATGTACTAAACCTAGCTCACTAACTGACTGCCCAGATGACACACTGAAAAAATGTAAGTAAGACTTAATCACAGTATTTAAAGAGGAAAAAGTAGTGGACTTACGGAAGCATATGTGGCATTTATGGCATGTTATATTTACAGGGACTGAGAGCAAAGAGAGATTTTCACATTATAAATTATTAGGTCATTCAGTCATATGAGCAAACTTCAGGAAGTGAAAATCCGATAACAGAAAATAAATACTGAAAGAAAAAAATTTTAGGTTTCTGTGTGTACATGAAAAAGAGAAGAACAAAAATTCAGGTTTATGCCAGGCCATGTGGTTTGCTTATAACTCTGAGAAAAATTTTCTCATTTTAATAACAATTATCCTGAAAAGAAGCAAGTGGAAGAAATCAGGAAAATTACAGATGTAAAAATATAATTGGTAGAAAAAAGAAACTTTTTCTTCCCCCACTCACCACTTTTTAAGCCTCCCTAGCAGCCATTTTAGTTTATAAATTGACTAAGAATGAAGAATGGCATGTTTAAGATCAGACGTTCACAGTATCACTTTTAAATCTGTTCAGTGAGTCAATATTTAATCAAAACCACCTAAAAATCAATTTTTCCTGTACATTGAATGCAAATGTTAGAACAAGATAAGATACATTTCTATTTTAACATGCAACTACCAATTCCACAAGAACAGAAAGGTGGAACTCAATGTTTTCCTTGCTTTGGGGCTGCTTCTGACTGAGTTTTTATCTAGATTTGAGAGATTTAGGGGTTTACACCTGTCCTCCTTCCCAGTCCGGTCCCAAAGGGCAAGGACTAACTGGACAATTATTCCTGTTGGGTGTAGAAACAAGGATCTCAATGCCTGACTCCTCATGCTGATCTGATCTAAAGAACCTCATGAAAAGGCTCAATCTCTTCAAATTATATATGTGTTAAATATATAAGGTTTAAATTTATCCAAATTGAAAATATGAAACTGTATTTAGTCTCATCAGCATATTTTCAAATCACTCTCCTACCATTCTCTACTTTTTCTGTTTTCCAATGTACTTAATGTCTAACAAACAATACATTATACTCATTATGTCTATCTCTCCCTGCTACAATGTAGGCCCCCGGAAGGGTAGGGATCTTCCTATTTTTTATGTCAGAGAATATTGCTCAATAAATAGTTGTGCTGGATGGATGACTTTGTATAATCCATGCAAATCCTGACATCCTATTTATTTGCCATTTGAAACAACAAAATCCATGTGGCTGACACGTAAAGTATAGGTGCATGTCTGGACAGTTATATCCGAGTTACTCTGGGCAGACACCATTACTAAATTTTGTACAAGCTATAGCTTAATACTTGGGAGTATAATTCAAGAATAATTGGAACAGTTTCAGATGTGTAGCCTAAGGTCTCACTAGCATAAGCTAAAAATAAATTAAGTAGTTCAGCAGTTCCTGGAGAACTAAGATATGGAAACCTTTAATAGAAACTTGAAACCTTCTTAAAAAGTAGAGTTGAGATAAGGCATAGGTCCTACCATGAATGAATAAAAGACTGGAGTCAGTGACCTTCAGGTGATGCCAGGATCTGGGTAATATCTAGGTCAGGGGTTCTTAACCAGGGGTCCACAGACCCCCAAGGGGTCGGTGGAAAGATTTCAGGGCATCTGTGAGCTTGAACTGAAAATTCAAAAAAACATTATTCTTGTGGGGACGTGTTGGTGCAGGTGTGATATTATTTATTAAATAATACACAGTATAGTGTGGACTTAGTATGTTTTTTATTCTGATGTAGCATGTTCTGAGTGTGATAGATAACTGCCTGAAAAAGGGTGGATAAGGTTTTAGGACACTGTAGGAAAACTTGAATTTCTAAATGTTTGCTGAAAATGACCATTTGGGCAGATGTTGAACCATGTTAGGTTATCAGGTATTAAAATCATGGGAAAGTTGTAAAACGTAATGTTGAATAATCCTAAAATTTAAAGACATGCCGATGTTGAGTGTCATAAAATTATCTGCTGCTACATTCTGAGAAGGAGTCTGTGGTTTCACCTGACTGGCAAAGGGGTCGATGGAATAAAAAAGGTTAAGAACCCCTGATCTAGGTAAAGATGCATGACACGAGAAAGATCACAATCCTGCTTTCGTCTCCCTGTTTCTACTAAGAATATGGATAACAGTTCCCTCTATTTTGGATACCTCCTTTTCTTTCTGCTCTTATTGCTCACTTTCAGTCTCTTATTCCCAGTGTTTTGCTCTCTCTGCTGTTCCTCACCCAGGCATATGCCCCACCCTGCAGGGAGCAAAGAGACAAGCCAGGCTTCTCCTGTTCACCAGCATGTGCCAAGCTCAGCAGTGGCCTGGCACACATAAATAAGTCCTGATATGAATAGAGTAGAACATGGACAGGCCCCAGAATTAACTGCTCCATGTATACAGCACTGGGCACGCATCCAGAAGCTAAATGCATTCAATGCCTCCAGGATAAATCCCCTCGAAACTGGAGAAAATGGTTTTCTCTGTCAAGTGCCTGAGCCTGGTGGCATTCAATGATACAAGCGCTCTGACAGAAGAATGAAATAAAGATTCAACTCATTTTTTTAAAACTGACTTGTCTGAATTCTCAAAGTCCTGGTGCCACAGTCACTTGAAATTCAGAACAAGATGTGCCATCTTGAGCTCTAAAGTTTCTTCCATTTCAATTCACCACCATCAACTTTTCAGCATCTACTGTATTACAAAACTGCCATGCTGAGCACTGTAATGACTAATAAATAAAAAATATGAGACAAGTGAGAGAAAACAATTAGGACAGTGAAGTACTGAACTGGATCTTGAAGGATTTGGGGTTTGGATAGAGAACTAAGAGGATTTTTTAGATAAGAGTAATGAGTAATGGAATGTGCAGATGAACATAACACATTTTTAAATCGGGGAATACAAACTAGAAATAGGGTTCATACAAAAGAGCTATGGGAGATAAGGTGGGTATGTCTCCTTTCAGATGACATTGAATGTCAGGATAAGTCTGGAATTGTAGGCAATGCAGATCCCTTACTAAAAATATTTGAATAAAAAAAGAGACAAGAATAAAGTAGTATTCTATAAAAATGTATTTGTTGGCCATAGGTAGGTTGAAGTAGAGTAGATAACTACTGAGAAAGACCAGTTGGAAGAAAAATGCAATAGTTCAGGTTTTGGCAATGATAATCACCACTTGTATATTGCCAGTGGCAATGAAAAAAAGGAGGCAAAAAGGGAGAGAGAGTAGGAAGGAAGAACTGTCAAACCTTATGGGAAGCCCCTTCCAGGATGCGGAATGCACACTAATCCTAGGTGAGTGTGGAGTGGTACTAAAGTCCTATCCTAGCAATCCCACAGCAGTTTACCATATTTGTGATTACTATACCCAATCTCTTGCCCTTTCTTCAGTACACAACCACATTCATGTGACTGGCTTCCCAAAAGAGAGTTTTGCACATTATGCCGATTTAATGACTTCTTTAAATTCTCCTTTCTCCTTTTCTCAGTAAAATTACCTCCTTCCAACCTGTTAAGTGTCTAAAATCTGAAGAGAGGTTTTTGTCATGATCACCACACCAAAGAGCCCGTCGCCTCTCTTTCATTCTACAGTCTTTCCTCTCTCTCTCTGTCTGAGTTAATCTCATTAAAAATGTATTTGTTAAGATACCTAACTACCGTAGTGATAAGAGATTTTTTTTTTTTTTGCAGATTTTTTTTTAAATGCCCTTCTCCTCTTAGTAGCTGAAACATTTCTCGGTTTCTACTAGTTCACCTAAAGGATTAGGTCATTAATCTCCAGAATGTCTCAAAACAAGCCTGCAAATAGCTCAACACTCATTCCAAGACCAATACAGTGCAAGCCTTACACTAATTGCAAACTAACATAATGAGATACAGAAGCAGATGGCTACAGATTAAATTTGACAGCAAAGAAATTCTTCCCTCTCCTCTTACTGATGAAACTTTGCCTTGAAAAAGAAAAATAAGAATGAAAATAAAATCAATTTGTTTACAAAGTCAAATATATGTAAAATACATTTATATATTATCCCACTTTTCTATTTCCTTCAATAGCAATTTTCCTTACAATTAATTACTCATTCATGTAAATTTGTTACTATATGTGATAAATACATTTGTACCCCTGCTGAACAAAAGATGTGCTCATATAAAATTGTTTGTTAGTAGTTTATAAAGTGAATCATCTACTTCCACTAACCTGTACTATAAACTCTATCAAATATAGAATTCAAGGTGGGGGGGGGGATCTTTAATTGGGGCCTAACAACAAAAAGTTTCTATCTAAGCCATTGTTACCCCAGCTTTTCACAAAAAATGATGAAATAGTGATAGAGTGTCAAACTTCCAGCCACCACATTCATAGTCATCACTTCAAACTCAATATCCAAAAATGAAGTCAATATCTTTTCCTTAAAAATTAGTTTGTTTACCCAACTTAAAATCTTGAAGCTATCTTTTCCAACACCTCTCATATTAATGTCTATACTATCAAATAGTATCATGTATAAAGAAACTCCCTAAGGTATTATCCCAAAAACTTACCATGGTCACTTAAGTGCCCAAGGCTCTCCTCACTTATCTCCCAGTACCTCAAAGGAGCTATCTACCACTGCTGCTGTGATCCAAGGACGTTTCCAGATCACTACAAAAAGGAAGAGAACCAAACTCCTGCTACCAGGGAAACTAGAAATAGAATTAAACTTTACATTCCAGTCTGAAAATAGAAGATATTCTGAAACCTGGATATAGGCAGTCCCTCTTCCCCAAAGTTATAAGCCTCTCACTTTACTTCTGACATACGTTTTGCCTGGAGTATTAACGTGAATCAAAGTTCCTACTTCCTACTGCCACGGCACTCTACAGAGGAGCAAGAAAGATAGGAAAATAATAAGAGGGTCAATACTTTTTCCCCCCATAATGTAACACTCCAATCTCAGTACTGGAAATTACTTTTTAAAATCAAATCTTTCAAAATTGTGATGAGTTCTTGAAGAAAGTCATCCTCCTCTATAGAAAAAAAGTTAATGAATTTTTATGGTTATCTTGATGCAGCACTGCACAGCCTCTAATCATTAAAAAAAAAAATTGAACAGTTGCTTTCACACTCTTGTTTTGTCAAATCCAAGTACAATGGCAAGATGTGAATGTAATGGTAGGGATCAGATATTTTTTCACATATCAAATTCCATTAATAAATGAAGTTGGCCTGGCTTGAACCTCTAAGGTAAGACACTTTTAATATCTGACTTGTATTTTTCTTATATTTTGTTCTGGTATTTCTTTGTCCATCTTTATAAATAGTCAATCTGAGAAATGCACAAAGAATTAACAAACTGAAAAGAGAAACTTGTTTCCCAAGAATCAAATTGATTTACCATTTTGTGTGGCATATAGGAGGAAGCAGAGAAAACTATTAGGACTGTGGCTGGCAATTTTTTTTTCACTCACCAGGTTTCATCGCAAGGATCATATGACAGTGTTCATGGATGGGCCACTTCTTCAAAAACCTTTCCTCAAAAACCTAATTAAAGTTCTTATGTTCCTTTCATACCCTTTGATGAAACCTGCTTACAATAAAGGATCTAATACACTTAATCACTAATAAAAGTATCAAGTGCCATTCCAGAGCACAGCTGTTTGACATTTAACAAGATAAACGAAGCTTCAAAACAAATCAAGTCCTTAGTACAGGATATGGGGCAAGGAAAACAAGGGCAAAGGAGTTTTATCACCCAGACATGAATTTACATGAAATCTCTTTCAAAAAGAAAAAGGAATATCCTTGTCTTAATTGTTTCTCTGTTTCCTTAATAAAATCCTCTCCTCCTTCCTTCCTAATATGCTTATTGTAAAGGCCTCCTGCTAAAATTGATCCCTCAACAGTTTCTTACATTCAGTATTCATCTAACAAAATAATAATAAATGTACTAATCTGTATAGATTAGATTATGCCCTCTGTAACAAATTAATTCTAAAATCTCAGTGGCTTTACACATAGTTTATTTCTTGCTCACGCAACATTCTCTGTGGATCCAACAGCTCTCTTTTAAATGGTGACTCAGGAATTTAATTCTATATCATTTTGTGAATCTACCTCAACATGTGGTCTCCACAGTCCACAAAGCAAAGAGTTTTGGCTCATAAATGACACATATCACTTCAACTTAGATCTGCTGGCTAGGATAAGCACATGGCCCCAACCATTAATAATGGCAAGGCAGGTAGGAAAATTCAGTCTTCTGAAATGGCCAGAAAAAGAAAACAGGACTCGGTGAACACGTAGCAAGTATCTGTCACAACAAGGTGCTTACTGTGTGCCTAATTAACTACCATGTACCTGGAGTCTTTATATGTATTAATATCTTTAGCACTCACAACCACCCCATGACATAGGTATTATTATTATTATTAATGGCAGTTTACAGATGAGGAAATGCGGGCCCAAACAGTCTTCACATATTTGTAGGGTTGTGACATGAAAAGAAGATTTAGGTTTATTCTGTAAATCTCGAGAGGACAAAATAGGTATAGAGAAAAAAAATTAAGCAAAGAAGAGTATTTTTGAGTGCCTATTATGAGCTAAGCACCCTACTGTACATATATCTCATTTAAAATCACATTTCAACAAGGTGAGTATTATTAGTCCAATTATACAAATGAGAACACAGACTCAGAAAAATTACATAACTTGACAAGGATTACAAAGAGCTAGGATTTAAACCCAATCTGGCTTCAGAGCCTAAGCAATGTTCTCTATATCCCACTATTTCAATATAGATATAACAGATACAAATCTCAATCCACAACATGTGGGCAAGAAATGTGCCTTTATTCTT
>JAQZBX010027764.1:0-28175 GCA_029593785.1 Cabassous unicinctus | reverse complement strand
TATATATTTTTATGAAGAACCACAATATACATAAAACACATAAAAATAAAGCTACATTGTGTGGTTCTTGGGATGCTTCAGAATTCCCACTGTTTGGCTGCTATCACTTCATGAGTGTTCCTGAGTACACCTGTGGAAACCTAGGGCTGTTATGGTTTGACAACCATTAACCCAAACTTCTTGTATTGGCTTAGGTTTCCCAAAGAAGCAGATCCCATGACAAGAATGTAAATGCAAATTGTTTATTTGAGAGGTGAACCCAGGAAGGGGAGTGGAGAATGAGACAGAAAAGGGAAAGAAGCTAATAAAGTGCACATTAATGAGCAGGTTATCACTGTGGGCAACTGAAAAGACTGTGTAGAACATTCCTCAGAGTTTTCTCACCTGAGGAGAGAGGAAGCTGCAGTATTTATCTACAACCAACATCTTGGTTGAGAATTGCTCCTGAGTGTTAACTCCCCGGCTGGTCTTGACTATCCTGTGTGTGGGAGAGCTCATCCCTGTGGCCAAATTCTTCAGGCAGTGAATCTCAGGTGTTTATAGTAAGTAGCCAGAGGTATGCACTAAAGGATGCATACCAAGAGCAAATGAGTGGGGCACCAATTGGGTCTATAACATCTTTCTTTTTATGGAAGAAACAGAGGCTCATCAGGGTGAAAAGGAACTGTCCCAAAGAGATAGAGACATGACGGTTGGGCAGGATCTTGGATCCTTCTGATTGCTTGTGCCATAAAATGCTACTGTGCTTCTCTAAAAAACCACATAAGACAAAAGGTATATTAAATTGTGTCATAGTTTACAGGCTACTATGACAAATAACATATTGCATTTGCCCAAACAATGGGAATTTATAGGCTTATGGTTTCAGAGGCCCTAAGTCCAAATCAAGGTGCTGGCTAGAAGGCTTGCTTTCTCCCAGGGTTAGTAATGTTCTGCTGGCTGGCAATCCTTGAGTACCTTGGCTTTCCCATCGTATGACAATGTCCTTTCCTTTCTTTTCTGGGTTTCACTGACTTCCTGCTTCCCCTGTGGCTTTCTTTTTTATAAGGCCTCCAGCAAAAGGACCCATCCTGATTCAGTTGGACACATCTTAACTAAAAAAGAATATCTTTTAATGGTCCTATTTACAATGGTTTCCCACCCACAGGAATGGGATTAAGATTAAGAACAAGTTTTTTTCGGGGGAACCTAGTTCAACCTACCACAAGTTATTCAACAAATACATGTTAAGCACCTAGTTTGTATCAGACACTATCTTAGGCACTTGGGATATATTAATCTAGAGGGGGAAATAAGGCAATGAATAATAAATATAAGAAATAAATGAGTTATGTAATAAGTTAGAAGATGGTAAGTATTATGAGGTAAGAGTAAGGGAAATAATGAGTGCAGGGGGTGAATGCGGAGGGGGAAGAAAGCCAGATTCTGGATGTAGTTTGAAAGCAGATCCAAACAGGGGTTGGGGTGGCAGATGTGTAGGGGAGGATTGCAATTATAAATAGGGTTGGTTAAGATAGGCCTCACTGAGGGGTGACATTTAAGCTAAGAATTGAAAGAGTTCAGAGAGGTAACCATGAGGGTATCTGGAGGAAGAGTATTCCAAGTAGAGTGTACGGGAATTGCAAAGACCTTAAGGAAGGAGCCTCTTGGGCATGTTTTAGCAACAGCAAGGAAACCAGAGTACCTGGAACAGAGTGGGTGAGGGGCAAGCAGATAATGTTGGAGAGGAACAGGGAGGCTGGATGTGAAACTTTATAAGCTATTGTAAGGACTTTGGTTTTTACTCTGAGTGGGATAGTAGATATTTTGAGTAGAGGAGTAACATGATCTGACTTAGGTTTTTTTTTTTTTCTTTCTTTTTTTTTTTTATTGTGGGTAAAAATCAAATTTTTCACAATACATACAAATATTTGTAAAATGATATATAAATACATATGCATATATGTGCATTTGTTTACATAAATGTTATTTTATATTATATATATATGTATTTTTAAAGGTGCTAAGATTACCTAAATATTACTCAGGAATTACAGGGATTCCCATGTTCCCCACCTCCCACATCTCCAACAACATCCCACACCACCATCCTTCATCTGTGTGACACAACACCCGCAATGGATATACACATCCTGGGGCCTTGCCACCGAGCATGGACCACAGTTCACATCATAGACCACACTCTCTTCCACACAGTTCTGCATGGTATATGCTGATGGAAAATGGCCTACATCTGTCACTGTAACGCCACTCAGGACAACCCCCAAGTCCCAAAAAGCCCCTGTATTTCAACTGCCCCTCCTCTCCCTGCCCCAGAAATGTCCAGTGGCCACCAGCTCCACCTCACTGTTAAAATTTCTTCCATTGCTTGAATCATAATATGTCTACAACAGAACACCACCAAGTCCACTCTAGTCCATAGCTCCTCCCCCAATCCTGAGGGGACTGGGATGGTGATGTCCACTCCACCTCCAAGTGAGAGAGGGCTTATATCTCATATATGCTGTGGATGGGTTTATCCTGCCTGCAGCTGCAGGCCCTCTCCATTCCCTGGGATGGCCGTTGCCCATCGTCGTCTCCTCGCCAGGCCACTTGGATGAGTCCATTGAACTGTAGGGTAGGAGTTGCAGCTCCACCGAGATTCCAGGCACAGCTGGAACATAGGTAGGCCAGAGGCTTCAGTCTCTGGAAGTACATCTAACAACTCCAGCATCATAGAAGAGACTGATGGACCATGTGCAGGGAGGACTTATTTGAGTCCAACTCTGTCACTCTCATGAGCACAGACTCCACTGAAGAGCCCGCTAATTAGGCATTAATCTCTGGGACTATCCCCATTTATATAGGACCTGGGGGTTTCCAGAGCCCTCAGGGGTCCCTCTGTGTGGGGTGATATCCACTTTGGTGTTCTATGAGATCCTACTGAGGTGTGCATAAGCATTACCTTTGGGATGACCTCCCGACTCTCTTTGAAGTCTCTTAGCCACATGAACTCATTTTTCTTTACCTTTTCCCCCTTTTATTCAAGGTCTTTTCCCAATCATGTTGCCCGTTGGCACTTGGTAGTAGTAATCCCTTGTTGCCAGGGAGGCTCATCCCCGGGAGTCATGTCCCACGTTGGGGGGAGGGTAATGCAGTCATATGCTGAGTTTGGCTTAGAGAAAGGCTACTTAGGTTTTTAAAAGGATCACTCTGGTTGTGTTGAAAGTAAACTTTAGGATCAAAGGTAGAAGCCAGGAGACCAATTAGAAGGCCTTTATAGTAATCCAGGTGAGAGATGAGGGTGGCTTGGCAGGGTGATATCAGTGGGAGTGGTGAGAAATGGACAGATTTTGGACACATTTTGAGGGTTTATCTAGCTGTTTCAGACAGTTTGGATGTAAAGCATGACAGTGAAGGGTAACTATAGGAGTTAAGGATAACTGCAACATTTTTGGTCTGAGCAATTAGAAGAACTGTGCTTGTCATCCATTGAGATGGCGAAGATTGTGGGTGGAGTAGGTTTCTGGGGGCATATCAGGAGCTCAATTTTTATCCTTTTAAGTGCCAAGTATACATTAAACAGGCATGTTGAGAAGGCAGTTGAATGTATAAATCTGGTATTTTAAAGTGATGTCTAGGCTAAAGCATAAATTTGGGAGAAGTTGGCTTATAGATAGTATTTAGATCCATCAGGCCAGGTAAGATCCCCAACAAATGTGGATAGTTAAAGAAGAGTTGTGGGAACTGAGAAGGAGGGACTTGTGGGCAGAAAGTAATATGGGAGAGTGTGGTGTTCTTGAAGTGAAGGGGAGAAAGTATATCAAGGAGGAGGGAATGATCAACTACATGAAATGCTGATGATAGGTCAAAAAGATGAAGACTGAGTTGACCACTGGAATTAACACCATGGAGGCTATTTGTAACCTCGACCAGACGAGTTTAGGTGGAGTCATGTGGACAACGTCTGATTGGAGTGGATTTAACTAAAAACAGGAAGAGGAATTTGTGAAAACAAGCAGAGATAATTCTTTTGGGAAGTTTTGTTGCAAAGGAGAGAAGATAATTGGGACATAAAATATCGGGGGTAGTGGGTTACACAGAGGGTTCATTTTTAAAGATGGGAGAAATGAAACAAATTTTTGATGGGGAAGATCCACTGGAGTGAGACAATTGATGTGGGAAAGAATGGTGAGAACTACTAGATGGCGTCCATGACTGGGCTTGAGGGGATAGCATCTAGTGGATAAGTGGGAACATTGCTTAATATAGGATCATAAATAGTTTAACTTTAGAACATGCAGGAAGGCACAGAGTATGAGTACAGATACTGTAGATGGGTAGATAAAAGACTGGGGATTTTCTTAATGATTCAGGAATCAAGATCATTGGCTAAAGATGAGGATTGGGAGAGCAGGGTTTAGAGGTTGAGAAGAGAGGAGAAGATATGAAATACTTATCTAGGTTTATAAAAGAGTGAATGGACTACAAAAATAAAGTATGTTTGTAGGCAGCCTTAAGAGCCTGTCTGAGGTTCATGCTTCTGGATTTAAAGCCACACCAGTTATTGTGGATTCTATATTTTCCTCCAGTCACATTCAGTTGCACAAGAGCAGGCATGGTGTTGGTGGATTTAATTAGCATTGTGGTTTTACCAAAAATGTAATGAAGTGAGAGGGGCAAGGAAAATGAAGGTGTATACAAATGAGTGAATTGATTATAATGATTTACCATAGAATTTAAGCTGGGTAAGGAGGGAAGAGGAGATATCAATGGATGTGGGAAAATGAGAAGTTGGTAGGATCAATGAATTGGGCCTCTTGCAAGGGTCTGAGTATCAATAGTAAGTGTCTGGTCACCAGAAGGTATGAGCTGGAAAGGTAGGAGATAGTGGTCAAGGAGTGGGATATATAAAAACAAATTCATGGAGGGGTTGCAGTTATTGGCAATAAGGTCATTATGGAAATGGCCATGGGATGAGTGGCTGAGGTAAGATGGAGGACAAGGTCATTGGAGCAGAGAAGCTCTAGGACCTGAAGGGCTAGGGTGTTGGAATTACCATATAATATATTAAAATCTCCCGGAGTAGGGCAGGAATAGTGTTGTATGGAAAGAGACTGTAATAAAATATATAAGTATGTGGACAGGAGTAATATGTGGGTTGTGGGTTATAGTTGTTTTAAATTTATTTTTTACACTTCATGTATTACTTTTATAATCACAAGTGAAAAAGAAAAGTTTTATCAGTCAGGGTAATGGAGTTGATGTGATTTGAGGCAGGGGTAAATCTCTGTGCAATGACTAGGAGTTGTAATGATCAGCCCCACATTGGTGTAATATTGGGTGGACACAGATGTTTCTGAGGCATGGCTGTTGACTTTGGCTGTACCATTCTGTCCAATATGTTTGACACAACTCCTGTTCGTTGCTTCTGGGAACCAAAGTGCAGCTGTGATGAATAACTTGCTGAATGTCTTATAGAAAGTTAGTGACAGAATTGTTGAGATTAGAATTTATCCCATTGACCAAAACCTTATGTATCCCTGAGATTACAGGTCCTGATCACTTACCTGGTGATAAGGGAATATGTATGAGATTATAGTTGGCATGAACACATAATCACTCTGTAGAAATATCTATATGGATACATACATGTTTAAATAGGCAACTTTCCTAGAGGACATGTACCATAGTTAAGGCAAATCCACTCCCAATGGATATTGACATGATTAGGAAAAGGAATCAAAGGTTCTCATTTTCCTCAGGCCTTGTATTATATACTTATTGTTTAAATCCTAGTGGACTTTGTACTGCTTACATCACTGGAATTTTTCACCTGTCAAATATTTAGGCCCTGTTTGTGTTTTTTTTTTTTTTTTTCCAATAAACATGAATTGAATAACCTCTGTGCTTAAATTACTGTGCTAGGGAGCCACGGACTTTTTTTTTCAAATTGATTTTATTGATACATACTAATAAATCATGCAATTCATTCAAAGTGTACAATCAGTGGTATTTGGTATAATCACATAGTTGTGCATTCATCACTTTAAACATTAGTCATGCATTTCCATTATTTCAATACTACTACTACTAATAAACAAAAAACACACAAACAAACAAGAAACTTCTTCATCCCTCAATCTCTCTGTTTCCCCTGCTGTACATAGCTGCTATTTCTGGCTATTCTTGCACAATTATTTATTTATTAAGCAATTTTATTAAGATATATTCACATACCATATGTTCTATCTAAAGTGTATAATCAATATCTTTTAGTATAATCACAATGTTGTGCAGTCATCATCACAAAAAGTTTTAGAATTATTTCCTTACTCCAAAAAGAAAAACTCCATACCCTTTAGCTTGCCTTCCCTAGCTCTACATAACCACTAATCAAATTTCATCTTTATAAATTGATTTATATTTACATTTTATATAAATGGAATCATAATACGTTATACGATATATTTAGATCATAGTAGCACAGTCATACAGTATTTGTCCTTTTGTGTCTGGATTGCTTCACTCAACATAGACTTTTTTTACCCCAACATTTTATTATGAAAAATTTCAAACATGGAGAAAAAAGAATTTTATAACCAGTAACTGACTCACACAATTACATTTCTAAACTCATCTTTCCTACCTATCCCTGTTTCCATCCATCAATTCATCTTATTTTTCTCCTTAAGTACTTCCACATGCATATCAGTAACCATGGGTGGTTTTTGAGCAGCAGTATAATAAAACTCAAGAACCATATCATGCAAACATATCCTATGATAGAATGGGATGTGGTGGTGCCGATCTTAGTGATTGTGCTCTCTCACTGCCTCTGTCCTCATATTTTTAGGAGAACCAGTGATTAACTGACATAGTGACAAGGGCAAAGGGATTCCATTAGGTACAGAATATGAGAAATCAGGACGATGCTTATCTACACAGGCACAATTTTACACATGTACTGGAAAGATAATATTGGGATGTGGTCATGTGACACAGGGCTATTTAATGTTTCTAGACCTAATTTCTCTATTTTAGCATTTTTCAATGCGATGCTGCTCCCCAAATGGGGTTTATAGTAATAGAAATCTGGGAAATATTTCTCTTTGGGAAGACTTTCAATGAAAGGCTCCAAGAACTTCTGCAGTTAAAAATAGTTTAACCTAGAAATTTCCAAACCTCTTTGATCAATCACAGAAGCACAAACAAGTGAGTGTGTGTGTGTTAATGTCTTATGGAACTAACATTTAGTGGAACACACATTCAGAAACACCTAAATAGAAACAAAAGACTTGGTTATTATTAGAAGAACCCTGTGCCAGAGATGGCTGTGGAGTGACTAGGTGTTATTATTTTGGTGCTTCATGCCTCTACCAGTTGGACTGTCAGAGGGCTGTGGAAGCTGAACATTTAATAAGTGGCTGCTCTGTGGCAGCTACAGTGCTAGGTGGTTTTTTTTTTTTTTTTTTTTTTTTTTTTTTTACCTATATTCTCTCTTGTTGTCCTCTCAACAGCCCTTTGAGTTGGCATTACTATGCCCATTTTTCTGATAAGTATACCAGTCTCAAAGCGTTTAAGTCACTTGCTTGAATTACTTGACTGCGAACTGGACTTATGTTTGAGAAACAATACTCTTTCCCCTTTGTTGGCTATTGCTTAAAGCTGGCACTTATTCTGCCACTTTCAGGATACTTGCTACAGAAGAAAGTGTTATAAAAGCAAAGGAAATTGGCAAAAATTATGTCTCTTCTAGCAGACAAATTATAGGCTCCTAGAGTCCCATGGTGGCAATTACCCAGTGTTCTTTACAGTGGACATTGGTGAGGAAAGATCTCCCTCTTGGGCAGTCTGCAGACTTGCTGCCTACTGGCTTGGTGCACACCTCTTTTCTGGCCTGGCCTCTGCTGATGCATTTGATGTGACCCTGTCTTCCAACCAGTATTATTTCCCATCCATTTAAGGCACATACATCTCTTCTTGGACAACCCACAGGAAGCCTTGAAGTTTTTTCCAGTCTTATTGGGGACTGTATTAGTCAGGGTTCTCTAGGGAAATGGAACCGACAGGAGATATCTGTAAATAGTATGAGATTTTATAAAATTGTCTCATGCGGCTGTGGGGATGCACAAGTCCAAATTCCACAGGGCAGGCTGCAAACCTGGGGCTCTGATGAAGGTCCTTGATGAGTTCCCAGGAGATGCTGGCTGTCTGAAGTAGAGATGGGAATTCTCTCTCTTGAATGCTGAAATCACTTCCCTTTTTAAGGCCTTCAACTGATTGGATGAGATATCACTCATTGCTGACGGCAATCTCCTTAGTTGATTGTAGATGTAATCAGCCACCTGTGCAATCAACTCCCTGATGATTAAAGTCCATGAAATGCTCTTGTATTAGCCCAGTGCTTGCTTGTCCAAACAACTGGGCGCCATTACCTGGCTTAGTTGACACATTAGCCTAACCATCAAAGGGACTACAACTCTTTCCCAGTGTGCATGTCCCAGTATGATATGAGCCCAGATTAGAGCCTTGCTTCTCAATTTATGGATTTACTTTATTTGCTTGGTGGTAGGAGGTGGGAAGGAGCAAGGAGGGCTTGTTACTCCTGAGAGATTTATAACTGCCTCTTTTTTGAGGTTCAACTTCTGCCCTCAGCATCAGAAAAGCTTCTCAGAGTAGGGCTTATTACCTGCCTCTGGTATAGCACTTACCACATTTAACTGTTGATCATTTAATTGAGATCTCCAAAGGCAGGGACTGTTTACTATTCAATGTAGGGTTCTTAGTACCTACATCAATAAATGGTTAAAATTAAAATGAAATAAAATTAGTCTCCTCTCATGTATAGACTTGGCTTTTCTTTACCCAGGGACCACTTCCTCTGCATGACTGGGTTATCAGAGCAGCCCAGTTCATGAATTAGGCCTTGAGTGGAAGGTTCCAGCCAGGTGGGCTCCCAGGAACAGGAGGTGGTCACCATCCAGCTCTATTGGTGAAGCAGTTTCTAAAGACTGCAGATTCTGGGGATCTGACTTCAGTTCTCCATGAGGAGTGGGAAGGTCAGAGCTCAGAAATCTTTCTCTATCTAAGGATGTCTATAATAGCAAGAAGGGTGTAGGAAACTCCTGGTTCACCATCACTGGGTTTTGTTTGTTTATGTGGTTTCTACAGCACCTAGCATAGGGGCAGAAAGAGAAAGTGCTAAGACAGTCCAGGAAATACAAAAATATAAGAATATTGAACAAGAAGTTTGAAGATTTGAATTAATTCAAGAGATGCCACTTACATGTGGCATGATCTTGGGCAAGTCATTTAACCTGTCAGGTAATTTGTTTCCTCATTGACAGGCTTGAGCTCTAGGTGTCTTTCAGTTTTAGTGATCAGTCTGATTCTCATAGATATTTTCTAATTGTTCATGAAATTGAAGTGCAGATTTGCATTTTCATCAGATTTGACTTTCTGGGAGTTCCTGAACTTGAGTTAGTGGTGATAACTTGACTCAATTTTTTTCCTTTTGCCCCTCAAATTCTGGAAAAAATGTGTAACGTTTGAAGTGTCTCAAAGGTCTGGAAATTCCTTTTTTGTTCAAGAGGACTATGAGATAATGTGATCTGGAAAGCTAAGAGTCCTTTAGCTAAAGCTGCTGTTCCCAGTGGGATCCTGCTGCCATCAATTATATTAGGGAAGAGTGCAAAGTCATGGTACATCATTGCTAAAAATAGCCCAGACAGTTGTTCAGCTCCAAGTCACTGCTGATGCTGCAGCTACATACCCAGGCTTGTTTTACTCCACCCGGACCTAGGAAATCTGGAAGCCAGAGGTTCAGTCACAAACCCCCTTCCAACACACCCCCTCACACTACACCCACCTGCATGCACACAGCACATGCACCCACCCCCTCCCCCCAAAAAAGGGAACTGAGAGATGTGCTGCTGCATGGAGCATCTTTGTGTGAAATGGGAGCCCCAGGAGCAAGGGCAACTAGTTAAGGCAGTGAAGTTGCTGTCAGTGACCTGTAGGCCTCTCTCCCTCACCTCCCACCCTCCACCTCCCTGTGTGTTCTCCTTGCACTCTGTTCTCAAGGTCTTGTCGCAGCCGTACTCAGAGTCCATGACTGAATTCTCTTGCAGAATTAAAGAGCCTTTGTGCTCTAAAACACTCCACTATAGCCTAGTATGAACTACAATTCAGCCAGAGGCCAATTGGGTCCACTCTTCTTCTGTGAGCATCTGAACACTGTATGACTACAGCAGTGCTGTCTGACAAACAATTTAGTTTTCCTTGAGTGACTGACACTCCTCCTGGGGGGTTTCATCAGCCATGTTGTTCTCTTGTGCTTGAGGGAAAGTATTTTTAGGAGCCTTGAATAAGTGGAGTCTTTCCTAAGAATTTTAACTCCCCTACTAGTCTAGCTCTGAGAATTTGGGCTTGATGTGGAGATGGCAGGTGAGAGATTACATGTCATCTAGGCAGGAAAGCAGTCTTATTCTACATTAATTCATTCATCAGTCACAGAATGAAGGGAGGTGGGGATGAGACTCAGAGCACATTGGATAGGTGTCTTCACAGAATTCCAACTCCTGCACCTTTTAATTTTAAAAATTTTATGTCCTTAATGTGGTGGAGGTGGGGAGTATTGGGCTGGGTGTAATGAAAATAGTTTTGGGCCAATTTTTTACAGATCCTGCATAGATGGGTTGGCAGGTGTGGTTGGTATCCACAGTCTTAGAGCTTCTACCAAAACTGAGACAGAAATAATTGCATTTACTTCCTACTGAGCTTCTTGGATTGTGGGTTTAAGCTTTCAACAAACTTGGGGAAATTTTTGGCCTTTATTCCTTCAAATATTTTTCTGTCCACCCCTCTTTCTTTTTTCCTTTGGGAACTCCAATTATGTATACATTGGGCCACTTGAAATTGTTCCACAGCTCACTGATTTAAAATTTTTTTCTGTATTTCATTTTGGATTCTTTCTATTGCTATCTCTACAATTTCATTAATCTTTTCTTCTGCAATGTCTAATCTGTTGTTAATCCCATTCAGTGTATTTTTCATCTTATTGTAGTTTTCATCTCTAGAAATTTTATTTGAGTCTTTTTAAAATCTTCCATGCCTCTACTTTACATGCTAAATATTTCCTTTAGTTTTGTGAACATATACAGTTATAGCTTTTTAAATGTCTTTGCCTACAAATTTTATCATCTGTGTCATTTGTGGGTTGGTTTCAATAAATTAATTTTTCTTTCCATTACAGTGCATATTTCCCTGCTTGTTTGCATGCCTAGTAATCTTTGATTGGATGCCAGAAATTGATGGGTACTGGATATTTTTGTACTCCTGTATCTATATATATAACTGTAAAATGCAGTTAAGTTATTTGGTAACAGTGTGATCCATTTAAGTCTCACATTTAAACTTTGTTAGTTGAGACCAGAGCAGCATTTAAGGCAGGGTTTCTCAACTTTGTCACCATTGACATTTTGGGCTGGATAATTCTTTGTTGCGAGTGTCTGTCCTGTGCATTACACTATGCTTAGCAGTATCCTTGGCCTCTACCCACTAGATGTCAGCAATGTCTCCCTAACTGTGAAAATCAAAAGTGTCTCCAGGCATTGCCAAATGTCCCCTGGGGAGAAATTGCCTCTGATTGGAAATTACTGATCTAGGACTAATTTCTTATTTTTCCTCATGACCCGTGCAAAACTCTTCTGAGTTCTTTATCTGATGTTCCAGGAATTTTGAGTTTTTCACTTTGGTCAGTAGGCACCATTTCTACCATGGTGAGCCCCAAGAATTAGCCCTTTCATGTGTTTTTATCCTGGACCTGGGCAGTTTCTTCACATGCATGTGCTGATCACTACTCTGCTTAAAACTCAATGGGGACACTTTGCAGATCTCTAGAGTATGCTTTCTTTCTCTGTGCAGCTCTGTCCTCTTTGGTACTCTGCCCTGTGAATTCTAGGTGCCTTGGATTCTTAGAGACCCAGCTGTATTTCATCAACTCAGAGAGTCAGCCAGGCTCTGCGTGAGTTCGCTCTTTTCTGTGTCACGTCCTGGAAACTTTCTCCATGCAGTAAGTTGGGACAATCATAGAGTTCACCTCATTTGTTTTGTCTCTCATGAATCACTGTCTTTCATTGCCTGAAGTCCAATATCTTGAAAAATGTTGTTTATATATTTTGTCTGTTTCCTTAGATTTTTCAAGTGGGAGGTTAAATCTGGTCTCTGTTACTCCATCTTGTCTGGAAGCAGAAGTTGAAATTCTTACATTTAATATACACATTCTGTACATATGTGCTTACCCATAGGTGTATTTGTCTAGATGTAGACAGAAATGTAATGGTTTCTGAGACTCCAAACTTGGCCATTGTCCTTTTTACTTGATAGTTCTGCTGTACAATATGGAAGCCACAAACTGCGTGTAGTCATTTAAATTTAAATACATCAATATTAAATAAAAAAACTTAGTTCTTTAGTTGCACTAGCCACATTTCAAGTGCTTAATAGCCACATGAGGCTAGTGGCTTTTGTATTAGACTAGAAGATATAGAACATTTCCAATAGAAAGTTCTACCAGACAGCACTGCTCTAGAGTCTCTCTCTGAAAGAATGAAATTAAATCTATGACTTTAATTAATCTTTGAATAATCCCAAATCTATATTTCCTGTAGATTTGTTTCCAGAGTTCTGGACCTGTATATGCAACTGTATTCTCCATGTGGTACCTCAAACACATTTTGTCTCAAATTGAACTCACCAGGGTCCTTCTACCACCCATTTATGCTCCTCTTATTCCTTCTTTCAGTGAATGGCACCACCCAACCCATATCCAATTGTGCAGGCCAGAAACCTGGCCATGTGCTCTCACTCAGTATCTCATCCTATCAGCACTAGGTTCTATCATCTTAAAATCTCTAGTAGCCACAAGATCTACCATATTATTTCTATTTCTGCCTTAGCTAAGGCCCACTTTACTTTAAGCCTTGAGTCTTGCATAAGCCTGCTAAGTGGTCTCCCAGTCTCCAATTTCCTACCTCCTATCAAAGTGCTACAGTCCGGTCTCCAATTTCCTACCTCATACCAAAGTGCTGCCGTGCTGCTAAACTTCCTGGATGTGAGGAAGTGCAAACCTACTAGGCTTCTGGATGGAAGAGAACCAAGCCTGTTGCTAAATATCACTCAAGACTATTAAACAATGTAAGAAAATCCCAACTGATTCATTGCTTTTATATCTGGGATTTTGAGTTTATTTTCTTTCTGGGTCTGGGTAATAGTTACCTTCAACTATTTATTAGTCCTCCTTGTACCTAATGTCATCCTCCCTTGGCCTGGTCACCTGGAGTGTTCAATCAAATTGTCATCATTTTATTAAGTACAATGAGTCTCTGTAGCCACTCTCTGAAAGGAAAAACTGACATAATTTGATATCAGGTATCTACCCTAGAGAATTTTAAGTTGATTCTTTAGCACTTAGCCCAGTGCTTGAAACATAGAAGAATTAAAAAATAATTGTGGAGGGGGTGGATGTGGCTCAAATGGTTGGGCATCTGTCTGCCATGTGGAGGGACCTGGGTTCAATCCCTGGGACCTCTCGGTAAAATAAAAAAATAAAAAATAAAAAAAATTGTGGAGACTTCCAGGAAGATGGTGTCAAAATAGGCAGGCAGGGTTCAAACTCTTTCACAAAACCAATGGAGAAAGGGCTAAAAGCTGTCTGAGGGACCTGCTTTGGAACCCAGCAGACCAGGACAGTGCTGCACAACCCCCAGAAGGATGAGAGACAGAGAGACGAAGAAACTGAAATGACAGCTGTGAGTTACTAAACACCTGTGGTAGCCAAAAACAGCACCTGTCCACTACCCTCAAGGCACACAGCCTGGATAAAACCCGTGGCTCCTTGCAGACAACTGAGAGGGAACAGATGTCTTCCTCCTTGGGAAGAGGGAAGGTGTGGAGTTAGGCAGAGAGTGGTTTCTTGTCTGTGAATTTGGCAAGCAGAGCCTACTTTGAATCTAGGCTCTGGCTGGACCAGAAGTACAGAAAGGGGAGCTTGAGAGAGATACCACCATGGAAAGGTTCATCAATAAGTGCCGTCTGTTGGTCGGCCTGAAACTGTAAGGAGGAAAACTGCTTTAGGTTTCTCTTATCCCAAATCCCTGGGACAACATCTGACCAATAGTGAATATTCCCCTTTGCAGTCTTGGATATTAGTTGAATTACATATTTTATTTTTCTACCTCAGTCAAGCCCTTTAGCTCTTAAACTTGGAGAGTTGTTGAACAGATGTCCCCTCCCTAGTCACCCTAGATTATAGCTTTTGGTGAGTTGGGTTCTTAGGGTCAGAATTTACCAGTCATTCCTTATACTATAGCCTATGGCAGAATTTTCCACCTAAACTGTTGTAGTCATTTCTTGACTCTCTTGTAGACCAAGACATCCTATATTCTGTCAATTGGTCTAACCAAGGCAAAAAGTACAAAAGACGATTTTAGATTGAGGATAGTTAATATGTGGCCCAGGGGCTGCCATCTTCCCCTACACTCATAATAGGCACAGCCTCAGAATTTTCCTCTACACAGCAGTCTACTCATTCATTCCCAGTTAGAGTTGGCACTGAGATGAAACTTATGTGCCATCTATATTCTCGATCTTTGCCTTAGCATTGCAGTGACACCTGTGATGACTTAAATTGTTTAACTCCCCATATTCCTAAAGCATACTGGTTACTGACTACAGGGAACTTAACCCTCCATAACCGTTACTAAGATTTCCTGTATATCCATGACTACATGGCTGTCTTTATTTGCTGTTGTCCATACATCAGAACAATGCCTAGCCACTCTCAAATCTGTTTGTCTGTAGCCCATGGGGAAACACACCGCTACCACTAGCAAATGTCTGTCAAAGGCCAATTACTATCGATGTTTAGCAGCTGGTGGGAGAAAAGATGATGCCAAATGGTTTCCATGGTTTCAATGACTGCAAATGAAATGTTTTATTAAAGAAAGATGGTGGCATCAATAGAATACAATGACTCTTCTGTTGAGTAGACTGCAAATGTTTGGTATTGAGGTATACCAATGAAAACACCTGAAATGCAAAATTATTAAACGGATCATGATCTTTTTTTTTTTAGGGTAGAAACATACCTTAAGGTCAACTCTGACCTTTACTTAGAATCAAGCCAAATAATACTATTCTAACAAATTTTAGCCCAACAATAACAAATACAGCATTGAAGAAGTCCTCTGATGAAATTTAATAAAGCAGCATCCCTAAACAAAGTGTATAGTAAGTTTACCTCTTTCTCTATAGACATAAGATTGTCTCATGCATTCTGACACAAAATATGGCTGAAGATGTTAGTTTTAGTTGAGTTATTAGGAAAGAGCAGTTGGCACCTAAACACTCTAGGGTAAGAGGACTTGAAGAAGGTTGAACCAAACTGTAGGAGCCAGGATGTAAAAGAAAATAATTCTTCTAGAAAATGGGGGTCTTGGGAAGAAGGAGGTGGATCAAGTATGTGGATCACTCACATACAGATTCAAATATATTCCTGGATAAGGAGCTTTGCAGAACTGAGAAGGAAACTGGAAACTGAAGAAATTAAAGGTGGCAATGCCAGGGGTGAGAAATCAGTTTCACTGAAGCCTAACCCATCATTCTTACCATTCTCATTTTCTTATCTATAAGCTTCAGCTGATCTTATTATTCATTTGATTTCTTCCCTTTTATATATGACAGCTCATTATGCAGCTTCCTTCCCTCCTTTCTATGTTTATTCTTCTTCCCTTTGTCCAAAGTTTTCTTCAGATCTCAGCTTACTACAGGTTTTAGCCAACATCACATTTTTTCTAATTCATAGACTTCTTTTATATTCATACTTGATTTTGCATCTTTTTCCATCTTTTGTACATGTTTAAAGATTGTGGGCTTACCAGAGACTTTCATGGGCAGCCACATTAGTGTCTGTTTACAAACCCTTCTGTTCTTCTTTTTCCTATTTTGAAAAATCCCACCTAACACTTATTTGAATACATTACTATTACTTAGGAGTTGACACTATTTAATCAAAATTATTTCTGAAATCCTCTAACCTTGTGAGTCTCCTACCATTTTGGAGCCCAAGAGATTGAATTGATCTTACCTTTCTTTTGAATGATTTGGAATTTGGCTTCCCAGATAGTATACAAGCTTGATTGACCAATTATCCTTAATAGAAAATGTTCCTAATGGAACTTATTCATTTTTGTTTTCTCTATGGTGCCTACCACAGGATTTGACATAGGTGGATTTGATAACTGAATAAATTAGTGAAGGTACACCCTGATAGTCCTAGTAACATAGGACTCATATTTGAAAATGAATTTGATTGTTCTCTTGTTAATCTCAAATAGAGCAACCAGGAAGAGAGGGAAACAGAATAATTAATTTAGTAACAAATACAGGGCAAGCAGGCTTAAATCGATTTACAAACTCTGAGACAAAGACAAAACAGGACTAATGCTGGTATATTTATAGGAGTCAGGAGCAAATAAAAATTGAAGTTAAATGCAGGGAAGAGTGATTTATGAACCAAAGTTAGTTTACAAAGTCTTTTATAATAGGTTATTCTGTCTATAAATCCATGCATGGATGATATTTGCAGCAATAGCAATAGTGAATGGAGTGCTTATCCTCCACATCGTAATTCTGAACAGAATAATATCTGATAGCCATATGCCTTGGGCTTCTTAGCTTCTCACCCTTCAGATATATACTATGCCTATTTGGATAGTAAATGGGAAAGAGAAATGGGCTTTACTTCTCTTAGAGAAAGAGGCTGGAAAGATATCTCCTAGGCTTAAAAGTAACTTTTAGAAAACAAAACAAAACGCTCCCACTGACTACCCAAACGCTTTACGGTCCTGCATAGCAAACCCTTTTTGATTTAAACTTGTTATAAGCATGTATTAAATCACTGAAATAGGGTTAAACTGACAATACATGTTTTCTAGTGACTACATATTCTTCCCCAGGAACTTGCATCTGCAATGCAGATAACTGCTACTCCAGTTACATTCTTGGCTCTGTCTCTTGCAACCTGTGTGAATTATATAATTTCTCTGGGCCCCAGTCTCCTTATTTTTAAACTAGAGTTATTGATACCTATTTGTGTGAGTATTAAACAAGATCATACATGTAAAGTGCACACTGCAAAGTACAGAGTGAGTGTTAAATATGTGGTACCTACTTGGCTATAAGGAACTCCTTGAGGTCAGGGATTATATTTTATGATCCAAGATCTAGGCAATGCCTGGAGCATATTTACTTATTAAATATCTGGTGAATACAAAATGAACTCCCAGATGAATTAAGTTCTTCGGGCAATATGAGAGCAATATCAGAGTCATTACCTCTTTATTAAAACAATCACTAAAAATGTTTAATTCAACAAGACATTTAAAGAAAGTTATAGGATATAAATGCCATGTAAAATAAGAATTGTTCACTTTTAAAGAATTTTAAGAGAATTTTTCTCAGGGACAGTGGCTGGGGTAGTATTTTGGAAGTTAAAGACATTGTCTCAACTCTAAATCCTACCTCATTGGTCACTGCTGGTTCTGGTCATCCATCAGGTCAGCCTGGTGTTGGTAAGGAGGCTTTTCCAACTGCAAAATTTGGATAAAAGCAGAATATGAGGAGAGCCAGTTTGTCTAGCTCATATGATGAGTGGCCCAGGGGAAGGCAGGGAAGGTGCTTCTTCCAAGCAAATTCAAAACAGACAATGGAGAGAATAGGGAACTTTCAAGTGCTTTAAGAAGAAATGAATTATCCCATCACTTTGCTCCAGATGCACTGTGGATGGAGCATTCTCTCTAACGAGCAAGTGAGAAACATGTGTTTAAATATCCCTTATCCATGCTCCCTTCTAAGTGTACAGCTGATTCCCCTCTTCTAGGAAACTGATTTGACTTACTGAGCATGTTTAAATGAATACTTTGTGATTCTACCCCCTAACTTCTATTGAAACATACACCACTATTAAAAAATCTAGGCCCTTTGAATAATTAGTAATCTTGTCTTAATAATGGCATGCTTCCTGGACCAGAGACAGGGTATTTTCCCTGCCTTGCGTGACTTTTTTTTTTTTCCTCATTTATTATCTCCAAAATTTTATTTAATAATATATCTTTTCATTCTCTAGTAGCTTTTAGTTTTTTTTTCTGATGCTGTTTTTATTTTCTTTCTTTCTCTCCTTCCTTTTTTATTAGAGAAGCTGTAGGTTTATAGAAAAATCATGCATAAAATACAAAATTCCCACATATCCCCCCATTATTTACACCTTGCTCCAGTTTTGACTCTTAAATCTGCAACTAAGTCTTGGTAGAAATCTTTTCTGCAAGTGTCTTCAGTTAGAATGACTTATGAAAGTATGAGGATGTTGAAGAGTTACAGAAGTACAAGTGAAATTTAGTTAAATTGAAAAACATCCTTGCTAATGAATTTATCAAGGGAGCTTGCAGGAATTAACTACAAGAAGAGAGAAGAAAAAGTATAAACAGGAAGAGAGATAAATCCTAAAACTCAAGTGACAGTTGTAATTGGCTTCTGTAGGAGACATAACTTGGATCAAATTGAAAGATGGAGGGTAGAGGAAGGTTAATTGGATATGGTTATTTATAGGTTTGTATCTCTTACATTCCTTAGTCTATGAAAGTACAGACTCGGTCATGCTTATGTAGGCAAGAATTGTATAGGAAAAAAGCACGATATGGTGATTTTTCAGGAATATACGTAAATGGCGGCATCTTTGAAGAATTGTGTTGTGACCTCCTAGGACAGGACTGAGCTGTCTGGGATTGACAACTCGGCCCGAGGGTGCTGGTAACACAAGCGCCATGCCATGTCACTAAAGGCATCACTCTCCCCATTCCCAGTACTTCATTCCTCCCCCACATACACATGGAGATTTGAGCTGCCTTTGTGGCCAGGAGGAAGGTAGCTATTTTATAGAGGGGGTGGGTGTAGTGGTTAAGGATTCTGACTTTGGGTTCAGACAGCCTGGGTTTGAATCTCAGCATTATTTAGCTGTTGGTTTTTATTTTTTATTTTTTTATGTTTTGAGCTTCAGTTTTTTTCACCTGTCAAACTGGAATAGCACCAGAAATCATGCCTTGTGGGATTGTTGGTAGGTTTAAATCTGATAATATGCAGAATTGCACACACCTCCCTTTTAAAAAAACAACCACCAGAGTATGCCCTCATAAATGGAAAAGGAAGAAAACATTTCTGGAGCACCTACAATGTCTAAGGTGTTTAATGTATATTATAAAATTTATTATTCTTATAACCCACTGAGTTAATTGGTTTCATCCCATTTTATGGATGAAGAAACTGAAGTTTATCAATGTTAAAAACTTGCCCAAATCTACTCAGCCACTTGGTTAAACCCTAGGTTTGTTTCAAAACTTCTTTCCCTTGTATGATACGTTGATTCACGCAACTGAGTTTTGGATGGAGGCCAAAAAATAAATTAAATAACCATGATTTTAAAACCAACACAACTCTGATTTGTATTTTGTGGGGATACTGTTTATACAGACCTGTCCACTGCATACTATTTCTTTTAGAAGTGATTTTCACCATTAGCTGCAAATCGGAACCATCTGGGCAGATTAACACAGTACTGTTGCCTGGGTCCACCCCAGAGATTATGAATTGTTCTGATGGGCCTAGACATTGTGGTTTTCAAAGCTTCCCAGATTATTCTAATGTGCAGCCAAGGTTGAGAAGTATTGCTCTAAAGGAAACTAGAGTCCCCATAGTGTGCTTGAGTGGGTAACAGTTATACTTTGCACCATGTCATCCTGAATATTAATTCTTTCCTTCACAGTTGATTGGACTGAGGCCAGCCAACCCATAGAATGTGTAGTGGATTGAATCATGTCCCCCATAAGTACATGTTCAAGTCCTCACCCCTAGCCCTGTGGATGTGAAACTATTTGTAAATAGATTCTTCAAGGATCCTATTAGTTAAGATGAATCAAACTGAATCAGGATGCATCTTAATCCAACATGACTGAGTCCCTTAAGTACAGGAAATTTGGGCACAGTAAGGGAAGACAGGGAGACAAATGGCTATGTGAGGCAGAGACTGAGTTTTGGATTGCTGGCAAGCCACCATAGAATGCAACAAATTTCAGGGAAAGCATGACCCTGCTGACACCTTGATTTTGGACTTCCAGCCTCCAAAAACTGTGAGAAAATAAATCCTACTGTTTAAACTAGTCAGTGGTACTTTGTTTTATCAGCTCTAATAAGCTAAGAAAAAATTGTTAAAGGCTCATTGCCTTATATAAAAAGATGAGAGGTTAATCAAATTCTCTATTTTTCGATATTTAACTTGGAAATGCCAAGAAAAGAAAGCTGTGAGCTACTAGTTCCTGAAATTTGGGCATTAGAATCCCCTGGGCAGCTTTTAAAACTCCCAACGGCCAGGCCCTCATACCCATCAAATCAGAATATCTGTGGAGGGTGCCAGGCATTAGTATTTGTGAAAGATCCCAGGCAATTACAATATGCATAAAAATTTGGAAACTAGTACAGTAAGGAGTGGAAGCTTAAGCCTAATGGTCATGATGTAGAGCAGCATTTCTCAAACTTAGATGCTGACTCAGACTCAGTAGGTCTGGGGCGGGCTCTGAGAGTCTGTAGTTCTGACTAGCTCTCAGGTGAAGCCCTGCTGCTAGTCCACAGATCGCACTTTGTGTAGCAACAAGAGTGTCTGAGGAGCCCTGATGGGAGCCTCAAATCCAAATGAGAGCATGGAGATTATGAGATTAACAATGACAAACGATAGAGACCGGAGGGTGAGAATGCTCCTCTGTAGGAAGAGGAGACTGGAAAAGATGTCTGTTGAGTTAGCCTTATGGAGCAGCACTAGGATAAAGATCCCTGGGCGCCTGATGCCGAGGTTGTTAGAGATTCCTTGGATCCAGAAAGGCCTTTAAGTTCCTGTTGTTCTCAAGACTAGTTTGGATTTCCCAAGTTCCTAGACACGAGTGTTTTTATTCTTGGCCTTCATTAACTGAAGTAAGCTATGCCAGACACTGGATGGTTTCTCTCTATCCTTCTCTCAATTTTGTTCCATTATGGTATTAGATATCTATGGATGCATAACAAACCTCAAACATTCATGGCTTAAAACAGCAAACATTTATTATCCTTTAGTTTCTGTGGCTCAGGCCCTCCTGAGGGGCTCAGTGTCCCTCATGGGGCTGCAGTTGTCTGCAGGACCCATTTCCAAGTTGGTTTACTCACATGGCTGTTGGCTGGAGGCCTCAGCCCTTCATCATGTGGGGCCCTCCGTAGTGCAGGGGTTCTTAGCAAGGGGTCAATGAGCTTGAATTTAAATTAAAAAAAATTCTTGTGGGGCCGTGTTGGTGCAGGTGTGATATATTTATTAAATAATATACAGTATAGTGTGGACTTAGTAAGGGGTCCGTGGTTTTCACATGACTGGCAAAGGGGTCCATGGAACAAAAAAGGTTAAGAACCCCTGCCTTAGTGTATCCTCGTAACATGGCCATTGACTTCCTTCAGAGTGAGTGATTTAAGAGAGAGATTAAGCTGAGAGATGGAAGCTACCTTTTATGACCTACTATTTAGTTTATACATTATCACTTCTATTTTATTCTATTTGTTAGAAGTGAAACACTAAGTCCATCCCAAAGTCAAATAAAGGGGGATTAGGCTCCATCTTTTGAAGGGAATGTTAGAGAATTTATGGACATATTTAAACTATCACAGATGCCTATGCCTCTTGCACATAACCATGTAAGGGGAAAGCAGATGACATTTTCAGCAGTGGATCCTCACTGGTCTAGGTCAGGTTTCTCACAATGCACGAGCATCATTTGGGAACTTAATATGTAAAACATTTGGGCCCTATCTCAGAATTCCTGAATTAGAAAAATCTGGGGATGGGACCTGGTGATCTGTGTTTTCATCTAGGTGACCAGGTGATTCTCAAGTGTCAGCTTAAGCCAATCTTGCTAACTTAATTACGCTTGCCAGCCAGTGATTTAGGGGCCCAGCAGAGGAACCAGCTCTGGGCAATGAGCTGTGAGAGCATATAAGCTGGGTGTTTCTGGCCAAGGTTTTATTTCTGTAAAGAAGCAGTTGGATATGCTGGCTAGGCTGAATATGCTTGGATGTGTGACACTGAAGTGGCTGCAAAACATCTTGCTACTGACCTGAGGTTGAAGGCATCAGTTAGAGCAGAAATGACAGAGCTTTGAAGGCGCTCAGCTAGTGCCTGGATATACCTCAATGGAAGCCTGCCTGCACTATGGATTTGTGATTCGGTGAGCTGAGATAGTCCCTTACTGTTTGTCATTTTTTTTTTCTTTATTAGAGAAGTTGTGTGTTTAAAGAACAATCATGCACAAAATACAGGATTCCCACACCCCACCCCACCACCAACACCCTGCATTGGTGTGGAACATTTGTTACAATTGATGACGGCACTTTTTTTTATAAGTGTATATTAACTGAAGTCTATGGTTCAACCCAAGAGTCGCTTGTTTATGCCAATGTGAGGCAGGGTTTTCTGTTACAACTGAAATCATCCTGACTTACAACCTAAGTACGTCCTTGTAATCAAGTGTTTGCCTCACTGGCTTTCAAGTCTGTCTGCACTTTCAGATATGTGAAAAGTTAAAACAAACAAACAAACAAAAAAAAACCAGTCCTGGGCTCACTCCCAGAGATTCTGATTTAAGTAGCCTAGCATGGAGCCCTGGCATCAGAATTTTATACCAGACAAATTCTAAAGTGCAAGCAGCATTGAGAACTATTGGTATAGTATAATAGCAATTATAACTGGTACTATAGATAATAGTATTATATAATTTTATCTGTAATACAACTACTGGGGGTCTGTCTGTCCACGTATGCAAAACAGTTTTTCCTCTGACATTTGTAAACTACCCTCAAATGTGTACTATATAAACTGAAAAAGGAAGTGGGTGGGCAGTATCCTTAAAGAAAATGGGGTGGGGCTTACCTTTTTCTTTATACAGTTTGATACCAAAATAACATTTGCTAGGTTAACATGACCACTTTTCTATATCAACTAATTCCTTCTAATTAAGTGGCTTATCTTGAATTCTGATACTTTGTTTCTTCTGAGTGGTTATTGGAACATCCTGGGAGAACTCATCTTGAAGGAGTCATTTGTGTAGATTTTCCTTTACCTACCAGAAAAAGACAACTCCACGCTTCCTCTTACATTATTGAGAATTTTTTTTTTCTGTATAAGTTTTTGTTTCCTCCATCCACTTTGTTTTTGCTTTGTAATTCCTTCTCATTTTGTGATTATAATTCCAGCCTGAAACTGTTCACTAGGAGACACGTTAGGACTTTCACTATAACTTATTAGAGGTAATGGGGAGTTGGTGGTCATCTTAAGTGTCCAATAGGAGAATAGTAAAGCTAAGTGTGGTAGATGTATTCCACGGACTACTGCGTTACAGTTAGAAGCAATGAACTAGATGTATATTGAGCTACATGGTTAGAATTTAAAAATACAATGTTGAGTGAAAAAGATACAGGACAAGGTCTACATGGTACAATTTTTTTTTTTGGAAATTAAAAACAAAGACATGAAAATAACATGGAGATGCTATTTTCAAAAGATTATATATAGTCTTTATTTCTACCTGCAACATACATACATTCAAGTGTATATATGCAATTATCCTATATCTTTGTTTGCTTCCTGTAGGAAAGGAAAACTAGGGATGAAGAGAGGAAAAAATAAAACCAGGGAAGCCTTGTAGGGAACAATGACAATAGTGTCCCATGGATGAAAAAGAGTAAAGGTCATCTAACATTTGTACCTGAGATTCCTTTGTCACCCACCCCAAGAGCCATAAAACCTTGACATGTATTGTGGGATTTGAAAACCCATAACTGAGATGGAGAATTGAATGTTAAATAGGAATAAACAAGATAAAGATTAAACTTACTTAGGGTTTAATTTAAACAAAAGACAGTGTTACTGCTTTTGCTTGTGTAGATTGTACAAGGGGCCCAAGCCAGGGGCAAGTAGGAGCTGATATCAAGTCTGTGCTCAATTTCTTGTGTGGGATTTTTTTCTAATTTACAGGAGGACATTACACAGACTAGCAGAGCCCCTGTTGTGACTCTGATATTGGGTGCCTAGTGTTTTTTAACATAAGAATGTAAGCTCTACTCCTTTGTGCCAATACTTAGCACAGTGCTGAGTCACATGGCTGAAAGTCTCTGGGACACATATTTAATGGGTATAGTGTTAATTATAGGTTCAAATAAAAGGACCAGAAGAATCATGTGTAGAAAAATTATAAATGAGTCTATAAATCATTTAGACTCATTTATAATTTTCCTACACATGGGAGTAAATTTTTATTTTGATAAGTAGAGTATTATCTTGGTGAATCCTGTTAGAATAAGCCTTTTCTCATATATACCCACAAAAATTAAATCTTTGGTGGTCTAGAAAAATGCCTTAAGGAAAACTTCAGCTTAGTATAATGTATGATAGGTAGTATGCTCTAGGGTCAAAGTTGAGGCCCTGGACTTGGGCAGGGGCAATTGAAGGTTCTCAAGTAGCCCCTAGACCACCCCACCACCTTTGAACATGTTAGAAAAGCATTTCTTAGAACTTCACCGAGACATACTGCATCAGAAACTCTGGGGATAGGTTAGTACATGCTGTGGTTTAACAAGCTCCACAGGTGATTTTGATGTACACTTAAGTTTGAGAAGCCCTGGATGGAATGGCTTATTGTACTTGTCATTCCCTCCACCTTTGCTTTCTTTTGAGACTCCTGCTTTTACTTTAATATTTGCTCGGGGACCCAAAATATTGTAGAGAGCTGCATTCTAACAGGATCTTTCTTTCCATAGTTAGGTTGATTTTTGGATTCAGTGGGGCCTGTTTCTGTGGGCTGTTAGGTTTACTTCTAAGAGTAGCATGTACACAGCCTAGGGACCTAGAGAAAGTCTATTAGAAGGTGAAATAAAAACAGTCGACATTTCATTGCACTGAGTAGTTCTTTCTGCTCCTTCAATAGTGTTCAAGTTGACTATACATTACTTTAAAATATGGAAAAGATGAGTTACATAGGAAAAGAGGGCAAGTGAAAATCATGGTAGGAGGAAAAAAAAAAAAACTCCACCAGTTACCTGGAAATAAATAGTACATAACATTAAATAGTAAATCAGCAGTGAAATATGTGCCAAGGGAGGTACTTTGGAAATAGTCTTGTTAAAGGAATAGTCATGGTATTGACTTAAGGAACGTTAAGTTTCATCTTAGCTTGCTTTTACAAATGAAAGCAGTGACTACCAATTAGTGTAACACGCAATGACAACTGCTTTTTTTTTTTTTTTTTTTAAACATTGCTGTTTGTCACAGACCTAGAAACTTTTCTGTAGTGAAACTCATGTTTGGGTCTTAGGAATGCTCTTGCTTCTGTGTTTGCCTGTGGGCTACACTGCCTAGCTTTCTGAGCAGTCAGTATTGGTTTTGCCCTCCCATGTGCCAAACTACTTTGTTTACTGACCTGTGATTATCATTGGTCCAAATAAACTCTTTTGTTGTTTTTCGTTGATATGTTTTCCTCTCTCTTTCTTTCCCTCAGGCAATCATTCTAGGGCATTTTATTTTGTTTTACAAAACTTGTATTTTTTATATATGTATATTTCAAATTATAGAAAACATAAAATATGCAAAAGTAGATAGCTTTTAAATGTCTTAATCACTCAATTCAGCTTTCATGTCTTAATCGCCCAATCTTAACAATAATCAACTTTAGGTATTTTTTTCCAGCTTTGTGGGTATAAAACAATACCCATTATGTTAATTTGTGTTTTATTTCTGGTTATGACCATCTGCTTTTGTAGGGTTCCTTCTATAAATTGTTCATCTCCTTTGCCTATTTTCCTATTGGAATTTCTACATTAATGATATACAGGAGTTTCTTGACTATTCTAGATGTTAGACCCTTGTTGACTTTGGATATTTCTAGTGTCTCTTCCAAATCTGTCATCTGTTAACTCTTTCCACAATGTCTTTTGTACAGAAATTCTGAATTTTGGTATAATTAAATTCAGTAGGTTTTGCCTTGTTTGTATTGTTTGTAGTTTTAAGAAATCCACCCCTGCCTTTGTCTTGAAGATATTCGCCCATATTTTGTTCTTTTACCTTTATAGGTTACCTTCCATATGTAGCTCTATATTTTTTATTCTGCTTTGGGCCCACCTTTGTATCTGGAATTAGGCATTCATTTTAATTTGTCAATGCAGTGAACCAGTTTCCTCAGTGCTATCTAAATAACCATGCTTTCACAATTGACTTGTGGTGCTATCTTTATCATATATGAAATTCCCCTATGTAAGTGAGTTTTTTTGCTCTCTATACTCTGTTCCATTACTCTATTTGTTTCATGCTCTTACTGTATAGTGTTTGCAATATATCTTCATGTCTGTAGTATGTCATTGTATAATTCTTAGTTCTTTTCAAAGCTGAGTTTGTTATTCTTGGACCTTTATTTCCATATACACTTCAGAATAAATGAGTTTCCTGAATCCATTTGGAGTTTTGATTAAGGTTGTATTAAACTTCTGGATTTATTTGGAGAAGAAATAACATTTCATAATGATTCCTAAAGGAATATCTTTATTCATCAGTTATTTTCTATATCCTTTATTAGATTTAAAAGCCTTTCTCCACAGTGAACTTTTGTTTCCTTAAGCTAATTCCTGGATATTTTGTTTCTGTTGCTATAGTAAATGGTAACAGTAGCATGTTTTCTGGCTGGTCACTATAAATTTAGAGAAATGTTGATTTTTATGGGCCCACTTTTGCACCCAACAATCTGATTGAATATCCTATTAGTTCTAATAGTTTATCATGATTATTTCTCTTCCTCCTCAATATTTTTCACAGGCTTTTTATAGATATTCTTGATCAGATTTAGTAAATTCTTCTCTCTTGCTAGGTTGCTAGAGTTCTATAAAATATTTTGTCAATTTTTTGCATCTAGAGAGATGATATTTTCTGCTATCCACATGTTGGCATTTGTATCTTCCATGTATTTTATCTTTTGAATGTGTTCTCTCAGCTCTTCCTGTTGTCTTCTGAGTCCAATTTGAACTTCCAACTCCCTAACTTTTTAATTTTTTGCCAATGTTGCTATTTATTCCAACTACTTTGATTTTTAAAATTTTATCTTATTTCCACTCTATAAAGCTTCTTGATCTTGCTTCATATAGTTACTCTTAAAATAAGGGAAGATATTATTTATCAGGCTTATTTTAAATGAATAATCTATCAGTTCCATTAATCTGTTTCACATGGTGTATATTGTTTTAGTTGGCATCTTCAACAGTCTTATTTTACCTCTTCTCATGCTTTTCTAAGCATATCAGTTTTTCTGTCTGATCATGTGTCCTGGGGAAGGGTGACCAGCCAGGTCTTAATCTATTTCTCTTCCTGTCAATAAAGGGAGGAGGGGATAAAAGCCAGAGTAGGAAGCTGCAAGTACCAACAAAACACTGTTGCTACCACCCCTCCAGGCAAAGATCTGGTCAGGCTTTTACCCTAAACTCTATAGAGGTATTGGGATGTGACATACTCATCTTGAGGTTTTAGAGAATCAGTAGGTGAGGAGTAAATAAATACTTAAGAGTGCCTGGTCTAGCTCATCTTCTTTTCATTAATTCCTCACTTCAGGAGGTCTTTAAACTGCAAAGTGGGGTGAGGGACTAGCGGAACTTAATTGCAACTTATTCTCTCACTGCTACACTCCCCAAACGCACTCGTATTCATTCTGCAGAGAATTTGATTCTCTAAGGGAGAAAAGACAGGGAAAAGAACAAGTTAATGATAGTGAGTGGTAGGCAATCTGTTATATAGAGCTTAGGGTACAATGTTAGTGTAGCTATCAGTGATATTTAAAACAGCCATTGTATTTGTTTTCCTCAAGAAATACAGTATCAGTAATAGGACTTAAGCATAATTTATGTGTGTCTGGCTAAACTCAGGAACAATATATTCAAACTCTGCAGAATCTGATTATGTTATGACTCTAACAAAATTTGGGGTGACAGGAGATTTGGAGGAACTGAGTTGCAGGAAGTGATTTTTTTTTTTTTTTTTA
>JAQZBX010027763.1:0-28174 GCA_029593785.1 Cabassous unicinctus | reverse complement strand
CAATGCCTTCACTTTAACCGCAGAAACCCTGTGAGGTTGAGGTTTTAGTTTCCTTTGTAACTCTACTACTCATACAATTAGAGTTTGAGTTTAGTTCCCAGATATCTCAAGCCTGTGGCTGCAGGAGACAAGATTTTCTTTCAGAGCACACATAGAAACTTTCACATCATTCATGTGGTGTTTAAGTTTCAAATTTGAAGTCTTTAGGCTCATATCTTTCTTTTCTAACTCTATCAAGAGTATCTAGGAGGAGCCAGCCAACATCATCATACCTTTTAACTCCACAAAACTATGTTAAGGTGTTGAAAACACTCTTACCCAGATCCTTGCCTCTGATAAGCATGGAAGTAGGGGAATCCAGTGATGATGTTTTGCATCTCTCCATTGCCAACTCACACCATGGACTGTTAGTCGCCTCTTCATTCTTGGAAAGGGAGTCAATAGTACCATTGAGTCCAATTAGAGTAGATAGCCAATTGCAAAACTCCCAGAACCACCTCAGACATCCCATGTTTAAGATTCTGTTCCTCAAGAACCACCCCACTCCTGGTACCAAGTTGCATTAGTCAGGGTTCTCTAGGGAAACAGAATCAACAGGAGATACCTGTAAATAGTATGAGATTTTATAAGAGTCTCTCATGTGACCATGGGAGTGCACAAGTCCAGGTTCCACAGGCAGACTGCAAACCAGGGGCTCAGATGAAAGTCCAATGAAGGTCCTTGAGGAGTTTCCAGGAGATTCTGGCTGTCCAAAGAGGAGCGTGGAAATTCTTTCTGAATGCTTAAATCACTTCCCTTTTTAAGGCATTCAACTGATTGGATAAAGCGTCACTTATTGCTGATGGCAATTTCCCTGGTTGATGCAGATATAATCAGCCATCTATGCAGTAAACTCACTGATGACTAAAGCCCATAAATGTCCTTGCATTACAATTAGCCCAGTGCTTGGTTGACCAAAAAACTGGGCACAATTACCTGGCAGAGTTGACACATTAACTAACCATCACAGGAAGGAAGGATAGGTGGAACACAGGACATTTTTTAGGGCATTACAATTGTTCTGCATGACATTGCAATAGTAGTTACAGGACATTATACATTTTGTAAAAACCTGTAAAACTGTACAGTGCAAAGTGTAAACCATAGTGTAAACTATAGACCTTGGTTAGTAGCAATGTTTCAATATTGGTTCATCAATTGTAAGAAACGTACCACACTAATGTAGGATGTTATTAAGAAGGGAAAATATGGAAGGCAGAGGAGGTTGGTTATAAAGTTACTTTCTATGTAACTTTTCTGTAATCTAAAACTTCATTAAAAACAAAGTGTATTAAAGAAAAAGAGAGAGACAGATGTTAAGGATTTTGACCATAACTTTGTTTGTTGTAGCAAAGAATTTTAAGAATTGTAGCAACCTAATGCTGAATGCTAATGAAATGGATGGATAATATACACCACATGAGTATAAGGGAATAATATACATCAGGAAGAAGAAATAAACCAATTAAATGTACATTAAAGAAAAAAGATTGATCCAAAAATATAAAATTGCTTGCAAAATGTAAGAAAAAAATTGAGATTTGTAGCACTGATACTACTCTAACAAGTTTATCAAAATCCATTAAAATTACCATTTTTTTTCTGTTTTGAGAGCCAGATCTAAATCAATATACGAAAAGTGTTTTGTAAGGCTATGATGGAACAATAGATTCAGACTTACCTTCTGTTGTAGACTGAATTATATGCCCCAGTTTATACATGTTCTTATTTTTTTCTGCTTTCTTGAGGGTGTAAACACATTGTAAATAGGATCTTTTAAAGAAGCTATTTTTAGTTAAGATGTGGCCCAACTGAAGGAGGTGGGGTCTTAATCAGGATTATCGGAGCCTTATAAGGAGAAAGAAATTGGAAGTTAGAGTTACAGAACTCCATGTGGAGGAAATGAAAGCTGGAAGTCAATGAAACAGGAATAGAAAGGAGACAACATTGCCATATGATGTGACGCAGGGATACAGCCAAAGAAACCCAAGGTTTATCAGTAGCCAGCACCAGAATTTTAAAGACTTTGAGGAGAAAGAATCACCTTGCTGATGCCTCAATTTTGGGCTTCTCCTAGCCTCAAAATCATGAGTCAGTAAATTCCTTTTGTTTAAGCCAATCCATTGTGTGGTATTTGTCACAGCAGCCTGGCAAACCAAGACATTTTCCTACTCATTAATAACTATAAATACTTATTAACATATAAAGCAACTGTCGCAGGCATTGGGCAGCAAACAAAACTAGACTATAATCTTTGAGAGAAAGGAAGCATATGAAGTGAGTTCTATATTCACTCCTGCTTTCTGTCTGAAGGTGTTTTCCAATCTTCATCATACAGAGATAGAGTTCTGTGGCAGTTTGTCATTGTTTATGAATTCCTAAAATAGTTATTGGATTATGTTTGTAAACCAGTCTGTCAGAGGTATCACTTTTAATTGATTAAATTATGATTAGGACTTTGATTGGGCCACATCAGTAGGGCATTGAGTCCCAGCCCCTTGGTGGGTGGGGACTCACAGAGAAAAAATATGGCGAAGGACAGAGTTGGGAGATTTTGAGCTGGAGCCCGGGAAGTGAACACACAGGAGAACAACACAGAGTAATAAAGACAGCTCCTTAGACAAGGCAGAAGCCCCAGGGAGAGAGACAGAGCCATTCACCTGATAGTCTACAGCTGGCCTTTTGGAGAGAGCACAGCAGCTAAGCCCAGAGAGAAACAGAGCTGCGAGAAGAGAGGAACCCAAGAAGCCTGAACTCTTGGCAGACGTTGGCAACCAGTAGTAATAGACTTTGGTGAGGGAAGTAACTTATGCTTTAGGGCCTGGTAACTGAAAGCTTCTACCCCATATAAATACCCTTTATAAAAGCCAACAGATTTCTGGTATTTTGCATCAACACCCCTTTAGCTGACTAATACAAGTTCAGGCAAGATAAGTCTACCTGAACAGAGAAAGCACATTTTTAAATTTGGAGCAGCTAGGGTGTATAAGATTTGAGAGGGGCAGGATATTAGAGAGGAGGCAGCCAGAGGAAAGACAGCTTAAAAATTTACATAATTATTCCCTAAGGCTCTTGTCCAACCTCTAAGCTACCCTTGCACTGACTGAGATTCTGGGAGGTATAGCAAAGGACAGCTGCTAGGAGGATGAAAGATGAGCAGAGATTTCAGAGGAAGAACAGCAGTGTGAAGAACTGTTAGTGTGGGTCCAAGTAGAGTGTAGAGACTTTAGTAACAAACAAGACATTCAGTGGAAACCCCAGGAAGGCCACACTCTGGTATTAAAGGCCATGCTCTAGGACTAATGGTGATTCCCTAGAAGTAGGGGAACAACTGAAGCAGGCCTGCCATAACAAGGTCTATACCAAGCTTTAACAAGGTCAAAGGGATCCACCCATAATTTAACTGTCTGTCAGAAAAAAACCTCATTTTTTGAGAAAGTTGATAAAACTTAGAACCCCCCCTCCACATATACAACTAGTATCCACCAAGACCAAATGTGAAGAAGCAGGAAAAGGTGACAGGATTTGAGAGATAAAAATAGTCAATAGAAACAGATCTCAAGATTATCCAGATATTGGAATTAGTAAACAAGGCTTTTGGGAAAACATTTCTGGATATAGTAAAGGAAACAGAGAAAATACAGATAAAGTGGATGAAAAATTTTTTAAAAATTATACATATTTAAACATTATTAGAATGTTTAAGAAGAACCAAATGGACGCTGCAGAACACAGGATTAGTGAACTTGTATACAGAGAAAGGACATGGAGCAAACAGAAAAGAGTGGATTCCTGTGAATGGGAGGAAGGTAGAAATTAGAGGATGACCAAACAAGAGAAAAGAAATTTTTAAAAAAGAGAGACAAGGAAAAAAGGGATCTTGTATAGGACATTGAAGATAGCATACCAAGAATTGAAAAATATTTTTTACTCTGTTTTACGCATTTGAAGTCTTTAAAAAGAAGAGAGAGAGAGAAAGAGCGAGGAGGCAGAGTGAGATATTTGTGCCTAGTGATGTTTTTAAATGATGTAGGCTGTAATTTTTGACAGAAAATGTCAGTTTGTTAAACTGTGATAAGTACACTAAGATATTCTATTTCTTCTTGAATCAATTTTACCAGTACATATTTTTTCTATAATTTTGCCTATTTTATCTTTGTTTGCAAATTACCATCAAAGGGTTACCTATATTTTGTTTAAATCTATATAGTAATTGTAGGTAAGTGATCTTTTGTCTTCTAATGTTTATTTGGGCCTTCACTCTTTATTAAAATTGCTGAAGTTTATTTTATTAGTGTTTTCCAAAAATTTTCTTTTATTAATTATATCTTTTGTTCCTTTGTTTTGATTGTATTAATTTCTGATCTATTTCATCCTTCTATTTCATCCTAGATCCTGAGTTAATTTTAAATCTATCTTGCCCTTTATTAAATATAATTAAGGTACTGCTTCTATTTATCCTTTTAACTGTATCATATAAATTTTGATACATGGTATTTCCAATGTTATTCCTTTCTAAATATTTCATAATTTCTATGACAATATTCTTTTTAACACTTGAATTATTACTAGTATATGTCTTGCTTTCCTTATAGATTGTTTTGGATATTTTTAATTGATTTTTTTTTTTTTTACTGTGACTGGAAAAAATGATCTTAATCATAGCACCCCTTCATTTCTTCCTAAAGAGGGGAAGTGCAAGGCCAATCAATTACAGAGATTCCCTCAAGATTGTTGCCAAATTAAAGCTCCAAAAATATTTGAGGTAAAAGAGTGAAACAAGCAAAGGTACCCACTGTTATGACTTGACGCTAGGCCCCAACTGATATTCATCATCTTTCTCCTCCATCACCCATTTAACATTTGTCTAATTCTTGGCCTTCTTTTTGGAGGGTCTGGGTCACTTGCTTGGCAGGGAGAGTCAGATCTCTAGCCCTTAGATAAGTCCTTAGTTTCCTTTTTCTTATGTGGCAATCATCTTCCAAGGATGACTTCCAGTGATCCACATCTCCCTAGTATTTAAACTCTTGAGTAGTGCCCTCATGCAGTAAATTATGGCTGTCCCTGTGTGACGGATACAAGATGATAAAATGATAATGCATGACTTCCCATTCTAGGTCATAAAAAGTGCTGTAGCTTCTGCCTTGGTCTCATGTTACATTCAGTCTTAGAGCTCTGAGACTTGAAAGAAGTCTGACCCAACTACCCTGAGGGCACTGTGCTAGAAAACCACATTCTGAGGCTCTTAATCACATGATGACTCTCTGAGAATATATAAGGAAAGAGTGATGCATGAGCAGTCTCCAGCTCTTTCAGCCCCCCAGGCATTCAAGTCTTTCTAGCTGAGATCCCAGATGTTTCACATATCAGAGATAGGTACTCCTACTCAGCTCTGCCCAAACTGTAGATTCAGGAAAAAAAATAATTTGATTTTGTTTTAAGCCATTAAGTTTTGGGGTGGTTTGTTACACAGCAATGGACAGCCAGAACACTTTTTTCACATGATGAAAAAAATCACATGATGAATCTCTGAGAATATATAAGGGAAGAGTGATGCATGAGCAGTCTCCAGCTGTTTCAGCCCCCCAGGCATTCAAGTCTTTCTAGCTGAGATCCCAGATGCTTCACAGAGAGAGATAGGTACTCCTACTCAGCTCTGCCCAAATTGTAGATTCAGGAAAAAAAAATAATTTGATTTTGTTTTACGCTACTAAGTTTTGGGGTGGTTTGTTACATAGCAATGGACAGCCAGAACACTTTTTTCCAACCATGGTGGCTGCAGTTTTCTATTTACAGTAATCATGAACACAAAAGCCCATGAATTCCGTAGGTCCCAGACAACATACTCTGTACCTTTCTTGTGTTGGAGCTATAGCTTATCCTGGTTATTAGGGCTGATTACTTCCACCAATACTGTAACTCCTTCCTTGTTTCCTGGTACATGCATAAGAATTGGCATCAGTCCTATTTGGTTTAGTATCAACATATCATACCAATTTATCTTTGCAACAGCCTAAGTTCTTTTCTTTTATGCTAGAAAATTATTGGAAATACTCTTTGAGGTTAAGGGTGTAAGTTGAGATAGAAGTGTCAGTGTAGTAGAGGAATTCTGGGCCACTTGTTTGTATAATTTACTGGATATGCTCAGGCTGAAATCCAAATGCTGCTGCTATTGCACCTTCCCAACCTTATGAAATGATGGATCTAATAACACCCAGTTCAGGACAGGGTGTCCTAGTGGCATAGGTGTCTTGTGGTCAGGTTGCCAGTTTCTAGTAAGACCCAGCATCATGCCAAGAACCATTGTTTAAATTGAGACTAGTTACCTGCCAGAGAAGGCTTGCTTTTGCTCCAAAATCCTAGGTACTTATCAGAGAGTCATGAACAGCTAGCTTTTTCTCCACAGATATCTCTAACTCCATAAAATCTGCTGGGTCATTGTGTTCAAGTGGTTGGGAACCTCAGGCTGGATCTTCTGTAGAATCCTCTCTTCCTCTAGGCCTCACTCAGAATTAAAAGTGACCAAGCACGCTTACCTGGCAGGGGAGATAGCATGATCATGAAGGGAGCTTTCCCAGGGAGAGGCTGATCCATTGCACTGGGGATCTGCTGACCCCTGCAATTCCCCCATATGAGGGAAACTGGACTGCATAATTTGTGTTGGTGGGGGATTGCGTCCCTGCTTTCCCCCGAATAAAAACAAGAGAAAATTAAAATAAAATAAAATTAAATTAAATTAAATTAAATTAAAATAAAATAAAAGTGACTAAGTACCAAATGCATGGGTCAGAAAAGCATTCTCAAGTTTAGTGTATCTTATCTCCAAAATCAGAAGAGACTTATCAAGCATTATGCTTCCTTTAAAGAGATGCCAAATGGAAAGTGTGAACATTTTTTTTTAATCTTAGAAGAAGTGTTGTGTCATGTCACAGACCAATAGAACTCTAAAACTGTGCAGCTCCCTTAATCTTCATGGAACTTATCTCTTACTCTCGGACATAGGCATCTTACTAGGATATCTAGTAGACTTTCCACATCCTTCTCACTAGGTTCAGTTATCATGATGTCATCAATATACTGGCCTCTTGTGGTGTTCTGTAGAATGTCAAGATGATCAAGATACCTGTATTCTCTACTGTGACAGAGAGCAGGACAGAGAGAAAATGTGTACTGCAGTTATTGCCAAGTGAAGAAAAACAGAACTCAATCCTCCTTATTGAAGGAAATTCAAAAGAGTATATCCCTGAAATCAATAGTCTTATTACAAGTGCCATAGTCTGTGTTCATCTACAGTAACTTAACCAAGTGTTAGTCCTAATAGCAGCTTCTGTGGCAGATGATATAGGAGAGCAGCAGTGAAGCTTTGGTTGTGCCTGCCATTGGGATAAATTTATAGGAATATACTTTCATCTGTCAAGATCCATTTCATTTTTGCAGGGGACATAGAGATGAATTGGATGGAATTATGATATGGACCATCACCTCAACACTGTCTAAATCTTTGACAGTGGTATTAATCTCTGTATTCTTCTCTGCATATAGTATTACTTCTGATTTACAATTCTGGTTAGGGTTGGGATATAGTTTCTGGGGCTTCCACTTGGCTCTTCATATCTTAGTGGCTTTTATTACACAGGACATAATGTTAGAGTTCTTTCTGCCAGTTAATAAGTATTTGTCTCTCAATTATGCACATGCGGTCCAAAGAGATAACCACAGACTAAATAAGAAGACACATGTATGCACTGTGAGATGAACTTGGACTAAAACATTATTTATCATCTGGCCTCCATAAGATCCCATTAAATCAGAGAACCACGATGGTGTTTCAGGTCCCATGGTATCAGTGTCATCTCAGACCTCATATGTAACATTCCTAGAAATGTCTGAGATTTCCCATTCCACAGTGTTCAGTTACCTTGGAAATGGTTACAGGTCCCTTCAGAAAATAAATGGAAAAATATTTACCATATATACTTTAGGTAGTATTTCAGGTTGCTTTCTCAAGGGGACCATGCTTTTCAATCAATGAGCTCTGAATTTGAGAACTGACTTAGATTTGGAAATTGGGTGAGGAATCAAAATTTTGCATTTTAGCAGTTGATGTCAGCCTTCACTTAATCATCTCTCCTTTTCCTCTCTCCCTCGTTCGTAGGCAACTTCCCTTATATCTCACTTCTAAAAACACCATGACCAATTAGCTTTACCACGGATCCATGAAGGTAAAGGCAACTTGTTGTTAAGTCTGGAAATTATACCCACTTTGCTTCTGAAGATTGAGTGCTCCAGTATGGCCTCAGCTATTCCAGAACCCTATCATCTCCACTGATACCAGAAAGCTCAGTTCCATATCAACAGCTACCACCATCAACTGCAGTCTGCAGGGCACAACCACCACCATGCTTCTTAAAGATATTGGTGGCCACTGAGCAGTACATTGCTCATTATCTTGGTGAAGGGAGTATCTGCTACATCCACCCAGAAATCTTCATCAGATTATGGGTACTCAGGTCTTACATAGTAAATCTATTTTAACATTCCCAGCTCCCTGAGTTTTCAGATCCCTTCCTAAATACCATATCAAGGAAGTTCTAGATTTCTAGATTTTCTTTCTTCCTTTTTTTTTTGTTTGTTTGCTTGTTTTACCATATTTACAATATCCAAGCTTAGAGGAAATGTTCCAGCAAAATGTTTTATTATAGACTTCAGTGTCATTGCCAGAACATAAAATTCTGAGGCTCATGTGAGTGTGCCTCTATTCAGTAAATTCTCCCATATTCAGTTTTGTGTTCCACCTCTTTTGGGATAATGCTTTGAAGCTTTACTCCCACATTTGCTTCTCAGGTTTTTGCTAGTACTTATTAGTCAGGTCTGGCAATTCCTTTGGTATGTAAGTTATTTCCACATGGAAAATGGACAGTACTTCCTTGCTCAGGTTGTGCTGAGACTTGACCTTGATTATTGGCTAGAGGCAATGATGGAAGTTGGGGTGAGTCATGAGGGAGAAAGCATTATCATGAGAGGCACTTGCCTCAGATGAGGTCATGGCATAGTCTCCTGTGGGCTAGGAAAAGAGGGCTTCTGTCAACTAGACATTCAAGGGAATTTGGGGTTTCTAGAATTTCAGGCTTGTTAACCCAAATGACCCCATTCCAGATCTCAAGTTCTTATTCTTTTCTGATATATCCTCTAACTTTAGCATAGTGGACTTCTTGAGGCTATGCATTCCGGGAGCTTTAAGGCTTTCTCACCTTTTCAATTAGATCATGAGCCTGACTTTTAGCACATTCTGCCTGATGCAATAGTAGATAAGAATCTCCCTAAAAACTCTAATTTCTCATCATTCTTTGTATTGGCGCTTACCTGCATTGAGCTTAGCATTTTATTTTTTCAGGGTATACAATGCCATTAACAGAGCCTGTCCACACAATCCTTATAATTATTGCTGACCCCATACTTTTCAAGTACCACAAACACTACATATTCCAATGCCTCTTCTTCTAGCTTCACTTTATTCCAATTCACCATAGGTGAAAGTCTTAGCAATCGTGATGCAAGTTTTAGCCAGAATTTTTACCTGCTTATCACTCGCACTGGCATCCACATCACTATCAGATTGGTAAGTAGTCTAGCTCTAAAATCCCATATTTATGGTCTACTTACTAAGAACATTTGTTTATCAAGTATCTACCCTGAGGTTACTAGAAAACAAAGCCTAAGGCAGAGACATATATTATTATCTTTTAAGAAAATTCAGTCCCAGGCTATAGGACTGAGGGGAAAAAATGGATTGAAGAAGGGAAGGGCGAAAATTCAATAAAAGTATATGCTATTTAACATGCTAGACTGGTATAACGCATGACCATGTTGTCACAGAATGAATTCATGTTGCAGTCTTTTATCCTGGAAAGGAAAAATGAGAATTTATCTATTCACTCTTGTCTTTCATTGGCCAAAATTACATCCCATGGAAAGTTAATTCCCCTGCATAACTGGGTTGCTTATGAATGAAGGGACCATTGTATTTCATGCCTCAGCCTCAGACAGGAAAACCTGGGACAGGAAGCAAGAGGTGTGTGCACAGGCATGAGAGGTAAAGAACCACGGGTCATGACCACAAGAAATTGGTTACTATATATATTAGTCGGGGTTCTCCAGGGAAGCAGAACCAACAGGATATAAATATTGTGACATTATTATAGGAATTGGCTCACATGACCATGTGGATTGGCAAATCCAAATTCCACAGAGTAGGAAGCAAGTTGGGAATGCTGATGAAGGTTTTGATGAATTCCCTAGGAAAATCTGACTGGCTGTAGTAGAGATAGAAACTCTGACTGCTGAAATCATCCATTCTCCTTTTTAAGGCTTTCAACTGATTGGATGAGACTTATTGCTGAAGGCAATCTCCTCTGTTGATTATAGATGTAATCAGCCATAGATGCTGTCACCTGACTAATGATTTAAATCCATGAAATATCCTCACAGTAGCAATCAAACCAGTGCTTGCTACATGGGAAGCAGGCACTCAACCACTGAGCTACATCTGCTCCCCTTATGTTTACTTTTAATGCGTTCTGTTGGCCTTTGCCTGTTGATATCTAACCATTTATGCTTATTGCAATAACTGAATTCACATTAAGTTGTCATTGTGTTGTATACTTTGTGCTATTTTGCTCTTTTCTTTGTGTTCAGTCTTTTGAAAGGTGCACTGTTCTTTATTTGCTATTTTATTCAATAATAACTTTAAAAGAATGCAGTATTTAACAAATTTGCTCTTGTTTTACTTTGTATTCTTTAATAAAAGTCTTGATTATATAATTATTTTAGCTTCAAATTCAACAGAGAAACATAACTTTTAACCTCTTTCTTATATAAGACAAGGAATTTAATGTGCTTTTATCTACTCCATCCTTATGCTTACAGATCTTTGTTAATTTAATGTGGGAATAAAAGTGTAGATTATCATTGTATAATTATTTTTCTAATTATATATCCTTTCTAAAGTCACATTTATTACACTTGTATTAAATCATCAAACCATTTGTACAGAAATTAATTGGATTCACTCATATCAAGGTTCACCATAAGAACATTTATTACAAATTTTTAATTTTTTACTTCTCAATTTTAATTAATTTATTGGCCCCCAGATTATGTGTTTGAGTAAACTTTTCAGCAGTTCTAGTCAGTGCCATAATGTATGAGACCTACATTTCAGAAATTGAAAAATATTTTTAGCTGGGTCAAGAATATTTTTCACCTGCTTCCCAGCTTTTTCATCCTGCAGAAAAGAAAAAAAAGAAGAAAACCTTCTATGAACATCTTTTCATTATCTTTTAGTATTTGGTGTTACAACTGTTTAATTTTAAAGTCAGTCTGGAATTTAAGTTTCTTGTATTTGTTCTGGTCCCTAGATAACCTATATATTTTTGGACCAGGATATTAGTAAGATAATTTCTTTATCCTTAAAATTTCAAAAAGCTTAACAAGTCATCTGAATGATTAAATATTTCCTATTAGATTATCTACTTCAGTCTGGATATTTTAAAATAATTTATTCTTCTTATGGAAAAATACTTTAAAGTAGTGTTTTAGGATAATTCCCCCCCATCTTCCATGATGAAGAACTTCTTTCATAAGTCACAGTTCATCTGCATCTGTTTTCTTGACTCAAGATGGCTATAGTTTGTTTATTATATGTCATTCTATGTGCTCATCCTTGAGTAAGGATTGCTCAATTCTATTTAATAAAAATGGTACATAAATTTCTTTAAGTGTCTCTCACTACCTTCTTGAATGCTGATAGAAGCTTCCTTGTATTCTTAAAATGGAGGGCAAATATGTAGATAGTTTCTAGAAAAATTTCTAGCTTTTAGCAAGATGGACTGGAATGAGGAGGGATCTTCTATTGCCTGGTTCTCTTACTTCAAGAATAAGAATTTATTTCTGGATTATTCTGTCTGTCTTTACATGACTCATTGTTTCCCTAAAGCAATCTACAAAAATCCTATCCCTCCCTAGTACTACTCACAAGCACTGTCCTTGCTTACAACTGACATCACATTGTAAGTTTCCATGCACCACTTTCCCCCCTACCCTCTCTCTATTCGTATTTACTGGAAACTGAATTTTGTGAGTGGTTGAGGGTGGTGGAGTCTTAGAGGGTAGTATTATACAAGAAAGCAATGCCACTGGCTACCAATAAACTATATGGGTAGCTATCAGGTTTTTGGTTGGCAAAATCCTGGCAATTCTGAAGGAGGCATGGGTATTGAGTATGAACTGCAGTCTCACTCAGTCTTCTACCTCAAAGGCATTACTCATATTCTAGAGGCAAATTGTGTAAAAGCTACCAATTGTTTCTTAGCCCACTCCAACCCAATTCCATGAGTTAGTGGAAATCTCTTCCAGAATCTGAGATACTTGTTCTCCTTCTTTTTAAGTGTTGTTTTGCTTTAGTAACTTTACTAAAGATAGAAGTATCATGATCACTTTAATGGGAGGTTGAGAGGGTATTTCACGAATGGCTTATGTGATGCTTGGAGTGCCCATTTTTATTCTCAGACCAAATAGCATCTTGCATCAATCATGACTTTAAGAAAGAAATATAACTTTGGTGTTTAATTACTAATCTGTAAAATGGTTAGATTACTTCCCTCCCCCCACCCCTGCCCCAACTTAAAGATCCCTGGAAATCAATTGTTTTCAACACTCAGAGTGGCTAAGTGACTTCTAGAGCAGAAATTCAGGAGTAAAAAAGAAGGATATTTTTCCATCAGATAAAAGAAATGAGTTAGAATTAACACACACAAAAATTCAAACCTCCAATTATGACAAGTTTAAGATAACAAATAAATATTTAAATCATTTTTAATTAGACCTATTACACTCTATTCCCTAAAGCAATGGCATTTGGCTGGAGAGATTTAAAGGTTTCATTGGTGATAACTAGGGTTGAGTGTTCCAGCAAATCATGGTCCCTTCAGACTCTTTGAATCCACGAGTGTGTGTATGCATGCATGTACACACACACACAAATTATACTCACACTGAGAAAATACCAGGATGCATCTGTATTATCCATAAAATAAGAACATTAGAATGTTTTAACAGTTTCATAACTAAAATATTGTGAAATATTAATCACAATGAAATAAAGACTTCTATATAATTTTTTCAGTGATTTGATTGATTGTGTTAGGTCTCTGGGAGTCTCTCAAAATAAGTCTTTAAAATGGATACTTTTACCAATTTAGTGAACATTATATGAATTGTGATGCATTTAGTTGCATGAAATAGAAGTCAGTCTCTGTGGCTAATCTTCATAATAGCATTTTATCTTGCTTACATATCTAAGGATAAAGGTTATCCTTAGAGGGAAACCTTTATCTTCATGCTTTTCAAATCATAGTGGCAAGATGACCACTTCCTCTTGGCTGGAGAAAGTCTTTAGGGGATTCATACTTACATCTCAGTGCCTATTTTTGTTACATGATCACCCTTAGCTGCAAGGGAGTCTGAGAAGGTGAGTATTTTATCGGAAGCATCACCAATCTGAATGAATAGAGACTCTATTAGTAAGGAGGAAGTAGAAAATAGCTATTGAGTGAGAAATTAGCATTGTTTATCATAGATGCCAATGAAGACCCATTAATCTCATTATGCTGTATAATCACAAGTATTTTTAGACAGTCCAAAGGTTCAGGATAATGCTAAATGTCAATAACTTGTTATAATTGGGGGCTTTTATTTTTTTCATGGATAGCTCTTGTTTAAAATGAAACAATAAATATAAAGTTTTATATACTTTATTCCCTGCATTATACTAATGAGAAAGAAGTCATGTTAGGCCATCAATAACTTTTGAACAATAATTTTTTTTCAATAAAACCCTTATACCATACCATGTTACAATCAATACTAACCGCATTTGCACAACATCTAAATTCTGAATCATTTAAGATCTAAACACCAATTCTAATTTTTTTAAAGTTGTTTACCATTATCAGTTTCAAATAACTTTCTTTTAATGCCAATATAATAATAGTAGCATACTAAGTCCTAAATGTGCCCTGTAAGCAAACATGGAACATTTATTCAGGGAACAATTTTGTGTTTTATATATCTCTATCAGTCTTAATAACTGAAATTTAGTATTTGATGAATTAGTAAAGACTTAAAATTATTTCCTCATAAGAAATATTTTCTGCACTTATAAAAGTAATGTATTTTAATTGTATTCTATCTCCCAGTAAAATATAAATCTTAGATTCTCTACATTTTTCAAAACACTCTTTAATGTTCAAAATCAAAAGGTACAGATTTTTCAATGACATTTAAGTGGGGGGAGGGAAAAGAGTGAGTAAAGGTGAAGCATCTGTTCTAATATCCTAGCTAAATGGTACTCACAAGTTACCATAGAATATTTTTCTGAATGGAACTCTAATACTAATTCATAGCTAATGCAATATGGTATTACAGATTTATATCCAATTTCAAATCCTTTGTGAATTCAATTATAATTAATTTTATCTCATCTTACACATCTTTATTGAATACATTTTCAAATCTAATTCTGATCCTGTTGCTTTGAGATGATTTGTATTTTATAAACATTCACAAGCAAATAATAATAGGATACCAAATATATCATAATATATGGGTTTTAATAAGATTATCTCCAATTAGAGGGGAAAACATGTAGAATATTACATGTAATTTACCTTTTTTTGTTTATAAATTAAGTATTTAGGGAAAAAGGATATATAGGAATGCAAGGTAAGGAATAATTGAATAGGAATTAAAAATCAAGAAAACTCTGCAAAAGACAATGTGCCCCATGTGATACACACACATATATTACACACATATACAGATACATGTAAATTTTTAGTTGCATGGTATATAGGTAAATAAATTTATGATGATATTCTGAAGGAGCAGGATTAACAAAACAAAATTTGTTTTCTCTCACAATGCCCCTTCAAACCTGCTCTTAAGGTTAATTCTTCTTCTACCCCGGATGAATTCTTGCACTGTCTCCCCATAGCTATCTTAAATAATAAAAATTCTATTAGCATTTAATCACTTCAACTATTTCAGTTCTGAAACTGAGAGATCTGACCAGAGTAATAACAAAAACTCCAAGCTGTAATAACCAAAAAGTCAAAGCTTCTGCACCCGCCTCATCAGGCCTGCTATAGAAGGCAGGCCTGCAGTGGAATGCAGGGCCTGGATAGAGACTCCTTTATTTTCCCAACTTGTCTTCCTTCCTCCCTGCAATTGTTCACCTACATTGTTTCTGACCACACCAGGGTTCAAGGCGGAGGGAGGAGATGTGAAGGCACAACAAAACCCCTCCATTATGTTGGTACTTCTTAAGCTGGCATCATTGCTCTCCAGGTTTGGTGGGTGTCTAAAGCTGACTCTTAATTTTCTTTCTCTTGCAGCGTGGTTCATTTTCTTGCAGGGGTCTTCAGAGAATTCACTCCCCTCTTCATTGATAGGCTTCTCTCACCTGCCCTTCATGGCAGTGATATAGCTCCAGCTATCACTTACAATGCTTCTTTGGCTCTGTGTCTCAGCAATCTATCTCTACATGGACTCCCTCTGTTGAGATCCTAATGTCCCTTTGGACAAAGCCCATTTAAGATAACCCCAGTCTAGCTCTCACACACACACATATGTGGCCCACATCATTCCCATGTATGTTTGGCCTATTTTCAGTTCTAGCTGAAGTTACTTTTCAAAATGAAGCCTACTCTGCTGTTGTCACAACTGCTTTAGTTCAGATGTTTTAGTTAAAAGTATCACTGAGTCTTGGGTTTCTTATTTTGCGGTCATGGATTTAATACACTGAAAAATTATCATTAAACATTAAAATATTACAAAACATTAATACAATTGGTGGGCACATTAACTGATGTTAAAAATGCTATAAATCACTAAGATAGGCCAACATTCTTATTTTACATTTGAAAATGCAAAGATTCAATTTGACCAAAGTTATTGGCCAAGGGAAAGGTAAAATCTTATTTGATGCATTCAAAGAGCATGGAATTCTAGTCAGACCGACATGGCTTTGAGCCCTTTCTCCACAATGTATTAGTTATGAGAACTTAGCCAAGTTTAATTAGGTGTATAGTCTCAATTTATTCTTCTATAAAATGGGAATAATAATAACTCTAATAATTATAGTTGTTATTGTTGTTTCAATGATTAAATAAAATATATGATATATGTCACATAATAACAACTAGTTATTTTTGCCTTCTAACGCTGGTCAAATTACTATTTTTTTATTACAACCTGTGACTTCTTCAGATATTTAAGATTTGTGAAATTAAAACTAATATAAATATATATATATATTAACATATATGTGTACATATTTGACTTTATTTTCAGTTTATAAAAATTATTATTATACAACAGCAAGTGTATGTATGATGCAATATTAAAATGAGAATCTGTTTTGTTATGCTAGATAAAACAAATTTTAAAGTATTAAACTTAGCTTTATTTTACTAGATAAGCAAATGAACCAGTAAAAACAGACCTTCATGCCTAATTAATTAATCTTAGGTATTAATAAACCAAGTAGAGAAGCTTTTGCTTCTAATATTACAGAGGAAGTTAGACAAATGGAGAAAAGTCCTCCATGTCCAAAGGTATGCTGGAAGAAAACTCTGTAAGAATTCTGATCCATGGTCACAGAGCTTTTAATATGAAAATCCTGATTGTTTAGATGCTCACAACTCCTCAGCATCTTCTTTAAATAAGCCATTCATGTTAGAAGCCAAGAAATAGTGGAGCTATGATTGTGTGGAGTCACTTGCATTGCATTTGTATCTATTATATTCATTCAAAAGAAGAATACTAGTATTGCTCACATAGAGTCAGTGTCACTACTTCCTTCTTTATCCACAGCCCCCTCATAAATATGCATCTATTTCAAGGTTCTGTGTGTGATGAATGCTTACTTTGCTTTGTCATTGTGGGTAGAAGTGTTGGGGTGGAATAAAGATAAGCTTTTGTAGCTTGATGTTATTTCTCTAACCAAGACAGAACCAAAACAACACTGCAAGGGTCTACAAGATAATATCTTGGTCACAGTTCTGGATAATGTCTCTCTTCAATATCTAAGATTCTAAGATACATTAAGTATAGCTATTAACAGAACCTATTTGGGTTCCATTAATATACTTTTCAAGATTAGTGTTATTATTTCTTAGGCCCACTTTGTGTAGACAACAAATATTTTCCCTTCAAAAATGTTAATATTTTGCTTATCACAAGCCAATGTTTTGAGTTATCTCTTCTTATGGAACATAAAGGAACTTAGGGTGTTTAATTAGAACTATCAAGATGAACTCATGATTTTAATATATATGATATATGTATCATATATATTAAATATATATGTAAATACATTTGAAATATCTCTATGTACATTTCCTAGCTCTGTCCACTGAAAAAGCCCATAAGAAATGGCCTTCCAATAAAAATAAGTAAGTCAAATACTCAGATCTTGGTTTCTAAATATCATTCTCCATGAAATAGAATCAGGGCTCCTTAGAGGAAAGGAAGATTCCAGAGCTGGGCAAAAGAAAGACCAAGATGAATTCAGAACATTTTATCATACCAGGAAGCAAGGAAGTACTCAAAGAATCAGAGGGATATGACAGAAAGACACAGGAGCAAGCTTGAAGAAGCTCCTACTGGCCAAATCTGGGACAATTTGAGTATCAAATAAAGAATGTCAGTAACAGAGTATAACTCGCTGAATTAAATAAGAATCTATGAGTTCATACTGATACAAATTTAAAAAAATAAAGGGCTGATATTAAAGCTTGTTCATTCATTCATTAGCTCATTCAGTAAATTTGTATCATGAAATTATACAACCAATGACTAAGAAACAATCTGGAGGGTGTAAGCCTCCCCTGACTATGTAGAAAGCCTAGAACAAGTACCACAATCAGGGAGACACTTATCTCCTCAATCTTTGAGGAGGTAACGTATTGGACAGAGCAGAAGTGGCTCAAGTAGTTAAGCGCCTGCTTCCCACATGAGAGTTCCCGGGTTTGGTTCCCAGTGCCTCCTAAAAACAATAAGTAAATAAAGACAACAAGCAAAATCAATGGAAAAAAAACAACTCAGGGAAGCTGATGAGGCTTAGTGGTTGAGCACCAGCTTCCCACATACAAGGTCCTGTGTTTAATCCCTGGTCCCAGGTACCTCAAAAAAAAAAAAAAAGTAACATATTGGAATTTTTTTTTGCCAGGGGAGAACTAATATTTTTGTGCTTCAAGGATTTATTTATAATTCTGTATTGTTATTTTAATGCTATATCTCTCTCATCTACTAAAGTATAGTGCAGTGATTATTCTCTGACAGAAACTACCTTTGACTTGGCCTGCCAGAAGATCCATTATGCTGTATTGATTAAATAGTCAGTAAACTATAAATGGCAACTTATCTTCTGGTTACCTGAAAACATATCAAGGTAGGTACCTAAATAAATATGAAAGTTATGAAAAGAAGTAGAATTTTTGTGACATTCCACGGAGACATATAGTCTGTTAAATCTAGTTAGCACTTAAGGAAGTGTATTTATATTCCAGTATCCTGAAGTACCATTAGACAACATTCACCTGAAAATCAGGAGGAGATAAAGGCTTTGTGGAGCCTAAAGCTTATACAATTTGGCAGGTCCTCTTTAAAAAAATAATTCAAAATTATGAACAAAATAGGTATACAATGAATAGTTATTTAGAATAAGCAACGAAATCCCAACACATTACAAATTTTAAAAAGTTACTCTCACCTACATAAACACAATTGAGAAAAATGGCATAATCTTATTTTATTAATTAACCTCCAGCCACACTCTTTTAATACATTTTTTCCCTACATATTTTGGCTGTGTATTCTTTGATCAACTCACTGAATGACAATAATTTTGCAATATCATTTTCTAAAGAGAGAAAAGAAAGATAGCTTTTCCTCTAGCAGTATTTTATAAAATGAACTTTTCATTATTGATTGCTTAGAAAAAGTTTTCTTCGGCTTTGCAATTTATTATTGAAAATGTCATGTAAATCTTTAGGATTATTTTTAAATTGAGGGAAAATCTCTATAAAGTTTCTTTTTCGTTTGAGCTATGTTACTGAAGTGTTATTTTATATTTTGTGATACAGGAAGAAAGACTCTTTGAAGCAAGGTTAACCCACCGATCTGTCGATCACCTATGTACAATGTTGTCTGACTGACACTGGGTTAGAGGAATATTCCTGCCACCATTGCATCACCAAGACAACTAGCCACACCTAACACTACACAAAAGCAACCATGAACCACATATATATACAACACTAAACATACACTAAATATATTCTGAACTCAACTTAACTTTAGCCAGATCCTAAAGTAAGAGTAGTAACAACAGTCTCAACAATTAGGATTAAAACAGTTTGATTTCAGAAATTTTACAAAAGCTATAACTACATAAACGCATTGCTAAAGCCCCTCCCAGGAACTTGGAAGGGGCTTGTGCAAGTGAGGGGCACTGAAGCTTATGTTTCATTCCATTCTTGGTAGCCTAATGTCACAAATAGAGACTGGGATAAGATTCTATTATAAGTGAATTTATCTCTGTTCATTTTTCCCAGGTGCATTGATTCTCCTCTAGAAAGTAATGCAAGAGTTCAATTCACTCACTCTGACATTCAGCAAATGTTTTTCAAGTTCCTTCCATGTGCCAGACCTGTTCTAGGCACTAAACTTAGAGCAGGGAACAGAACAGAAGGTCTCTGCTCCCAGAAAGCTTACATTCTAGTGGAAGAAGACAGATGATAAGCAACAAATATAGAGTGGTGATTTTAGATGATAATAAGTATTCTAAAGGAAACAAAACAGGGTCATGGTAGAGAGAATATACTAGGGGGAAGCAGGGGAGGGAGGGAACTATATTGGCTAAAGGGTTGCAGAAGGCCTCTGTGAACTCTGCTGGGACCTAAATGAGGAGATTTCAGTCATGTGAGGATGCAGGGAAAGACTTCCAGGCAGAGGAAAGAGCAAATGGGAGACATATATTTGGAATGCTTCAAGGACAAATACAGAGGTATACCTGGAGTACAGTGAGCACAGGATGCTCATTGTCTATTCAGTTCTCATTATCTTGAACTCCTATTTATTTTCCATAAAAATCTCTTGAAAGGTGTCTTTCACAGAAAATCTTAACCCTACTATTCATGTGTAGGTAGGTAGATATAAGAGAAGCCTTCAGTGAATTGTGTAAACTTGAGTGACTATCTGTGAGGTGAAAAAGAAGTAAAAAAGTGAAGAGAGAATGAAGCAATCTTTAATTCTTTACTTCTGTTCCCTTGATCTTCTTGGCTCAGTTCACTGTTAAGATAACTATGGCATGCCATTTATAAAACATTATGAATTAGAAACCTCCAGAGGCTTTTCTAGTGCAACTTCCTGGATGTCCTCTTTACAGGGGTGATGTCAGTGGGTTTGAGAGTGAAAACAAACCAATGGAAAGATTGATTTAAATTGATTCACTCTCCCTGCTCCTCCCATCTCTCTTGTTGCATCCCCATGGTTTCTCCTCCCAGATTCCCTTCCAGCTATGCTACTTGTGCCAGGAACTTAAGAACTGGAAAAGTTACCAGTTTCCAAAGTAAGAACCCAAGTCTTGGTAAATACAGTGTGATGAATGTGTCAAGTAGAACTCTACTACCCTAACTGAAAAAGAGAGAGGAATAAACAAACTCATAAATCATGCTATTAAATCATGATTTACATGCAGTAATAATTGGTCTCAATGACAACATATTTAAAATTATGCTGTAAATCCATACTAAATATGCTAAATGATAAAATTGTATTAAAAATTTTATATGAAAAATTATTCCAACCTACAAATTCTCTAATTAAAAAAAATATATATATATTTACACAGTATTCCCACAATTATAATTTGCATTAAATATGAATGATTCATAATATTTAATATTTATTATATGAAATCAAATAATTATAAACATTCTAGTGGTTATTAGCTCCTAATGATAACAAATATATCATGGATACTGTTTCAGTGGTAAATATTACATTATAAATCATAACAGTGAAAAGATATCCCATTCATTTTTTAAACAATGATTTATTGAGTATCTACTGTGTGCAAGGTACTATGCTGGACCACATGTATCCAGGGATGAATTCTTAATAACTATGTCCTAAAGAAACCCACTAGTAATAAAGGCAGACATGTAAATTAGTAATTTCAAAGCAGAGTGTCAAATGCTAAGAAATTGGTAGCACAAAGATTGAGCAATTCTATGGGCAGAAGACAGGAGAGAGTAAGAGAAGTTTTCTTAAGAGAGGGACTGCTTGAGTAAGAGTTTAAGAGATGAGTTTGAGTTTATTGGGAAAAAAAAAAAAATGAATGAGAAGAATGTTAAACAAAGGAAGCCGTATATGCAAAGCCACAGTCATGAATTAATTAGAATGGTGCATAGTGAGAAGGGGCCAGGGGAGAATTAAATTATAAGCAAGGACCAAATTTTAGAAGACCTTACAGAGTAATTTAAGGGGTAGTTTAATTGAATGCATAAACTAATGAAGGTGAAAATTACCTACTCTCTAACATACCAAACTCCTTACCACCATCTCAGGACCTAGATACTTCTTTTTTTCCTCTGCCTTCTCCCAGATTTTGCACAACTGAATATTGTTTATCACCTGGTCTTGGCTTAAAAGTCATCTTCTATGAGAGGCTTTCCATTACTATCCAAGTAAAGATGTGCCACTCTACCTACTTACCCTTACCATAACCCCTTGATTTTTTTTTTTTTAATAACCCGTTGATTTTTAATCTTTTCATTCTTGCAAATTAAGACTGAGAAAATCGTGAAAATTGCTAAGTGATGTGTGGACTTTGGTGATTTGCTAGCTGGCAATCTTGCCTTTATCCTGTATAAATATATTTTGTTCAGTAGTAGCCATATGAGTAAACACATTTAGAAAGCAGAAGAGAACCTTTTCAGAGGTATTTGTATTTTATTATCTCAACAGGACAAATCCCTAGTGTAAAATCATCAGCTAATATGACAAAAAAGTGAAACATTTGGAGAGCATGGAATATATGTTTCTAGCTCTGTAATTCATGCCTCATATACAAATCTTCTTACCCTTAAGAAGAAAGAGATCTACGTTTGTCTCCAGAGAAAAATGGCTAGGAAATAAATCTCCATTAGTACTGGGGAAATGTAAAAATCTTTTATTTAAGCTTTCTGCTAAATTAGGAGCTTCAGGGAATGTTTATATATAAATTGACATCCTTTAAAATATGTGGGGTCTTAAAAGGAAAATGTAATATGTTTGTTGCTTTCATGATCTGCAAAATGTTTCAATGAGTCCCTGAACTCCTGCATTGATATAACCAAACAAGCTTTGTGTATAGAACTCTTTGCCTCTTCAAATGTGATTAAAAGAAAAACACTGTTTTTCTTACTAAATGAAGGAAATATGTCCTTATTTCTAGTTCCCTTGTCAAGACACTATTGAAGATAGAAATAAAAAATTTAAATGAAGCCTAAAGTGGGATGCACAATTACATTTTATTAAAAGTGTCTTTGAAATTTTATTCAAATAGAAGTCTTTGCATTATAAAAGACTTTAATAGATGCGTATTAGTTAACTAAGATGCAAAACTTCTCGGAATTCATTTAAATCTGGACCCATATATAACTTTGATCAATATCACACAGTAATATTAACTGTGAAAAAATATTCATAATTGTCCTTAAAGAGCATGGGCTAAGTTATATCACATATCAATGAAAAATTTTATATTGTGTCCTATTTACTTATTCATATTTTTCATAGTATATTTTTATTTATATAAAGTGCATTGACCATTCAATCAATATTGATTAAATTTGTTTTATAAATTTACATTAAAGTTGTGGTAGTAGTCTTCAGATATCTTTTAACTTCAGGGTCAGTGAATTGTTTACAAAAAGGGTAGAAGATATTTTGAAAAAGGATACGGAGTGATCCTATAAATGTAATATGAGTCAACAGTGGAAGCAGTCGATTGGAGGAGCACATGAAATATTAGGAGTCCTTGTAAGAGGGAAGTAATAGGCCAATTATATGCAGTCCTGGTCAGGCCACAAATGGAGAATGTGCTAAAAGCGCATTTGCAAAATCAAGTATATTAAACAAAATGATGGAGTCCTGGTCTTTGAACAAATACATTTCTGTTATATACAAAGCAGTGATGACATTATGGCTTAATGATTAAGCTAACATGGGTCCACAAAGAACATGTCATGCTTTTTAAAGAAAATATGCATTGTTTGATATGACTTGTTCTTCGTGAACTTTTGTTGGATTCAAATAACTTCTTTCTCATTATGTCCATATTTTTTTGGTCTATAGTTTGTGCAGTTCATCCCTTCCCCTCTTTGGACAATCATGCCAACTTTACTTCTCACCTGAATTCTGCAGACTGCCCTAATGTCCCCTTCTCTTCACAGATTACTACAGACAAACGTTTTTAGTAATCTCTTATTGCCGTAGGAAATAACTGAGAGAAGCTGGTAGATTAAAATACTCTGAAGCCACTAGGTGATTTCCAAGTATACTGTGACCAATGTTAAACTGCAATGTTCTTAAAGAAAATTTCCTTCTCCTTTTCCCTTTTAAAGTTATACTCCTTGATAGATGAAACTTCACCACTTTCCAAAATGGCAAACTTCTTGTTGTTATTGATCCAAACATTACTTTTAAAATACTTTTTAAAATTTTTAGATTTACATTGCTAGCTTTAGTTCATTCTGTGCTTAATATGATAGATACATTTGTCTCTTTTGTACTCATTGATATTTGTATGTTCCACATTTTTTATGACTGTGGTTTCCTTCATTCAGTCCTGTGAGGAATACAAACATAGATTCTTCTTTCAAAGAAGTTATGATCTAAAAATGAGGATGATATAAGTACAGAATGTTGTAGTACAAGGCAGGAAGAAACGCTACGACATGGATAGGTAGATTATCATAGGAGTTCAGCAGGCAAGATTACTTTCAGCTGATTATATATAAATAAAAAAACTTTACATAGGTTACATAAGAGTTTTATTTAAGTTGGCTTTCAAAATTATTCCTTATTCAACCACAAGGTTGGCCCTCAATGGGTCGATAAATTATCTGAAATTACATGCAATATTTGGAAGACACATATATGTGCATTTATAGGGAAAGGAAAGGGTGGGATAGTATTCATCATATTTGGAAAGGCATCTTTGACACTCAAAATGTTAAAAGCAAACCACAACACATACAACAGTGTTTGGAGAGTTTCACACAGTTATTAAAATTAGTATGGTTAGAACTGCATTCTTGTTGCTACCAAATTCTCATCAGCAATTTTGTTTCTTAAGAATCTGGTTAAGGAAGCATGATGAACTTTTCTTTGAATTTCTTGCAATATGCTTTTCCAAAACCTAGAAAACACATCTGATTCTCCTTTAATATTTTGAAACAAAATATGTTCACTGTCTTCCCTGAACTTCCTTTTCATCTTCCAGGTTTCTCATTTTTGCTAAAAATTAAGTCCACAATAGCATTATTCCTTTGTTGCTTCTTTTACTTCCTTGGATTGAAACTGTTGTCACTTTAAATCAATAATAAAGAGATAAAAATAATAGCGCTAGAATGTGAGCAGTAGATATTATATCAAAATGCATATAGAATATTTGATATTTATGTTTAAATTTGGTGATTGGAATTGATGCTAAAGATAATCAAGAAGATAAACCAAAGGCATATACCAAGGATAGCTAGACAAGAAAAAACAGGATACATTTCAATGTGTATATGTAAAGTAGAAGGAGCAATAATATGAAAAAAAAAAGTTAGAAAATTAAGAGACAAATAAATAGTGGGTGGGATTTTCTGTAAGAATGAGTGCATGAAAAAATAGTAATATGATCTTCAAAGATGTAGAATTCATAAATAGTAAGCAACTGAACTACTCACTTAAGTTGAAAAAGAATAGATTCAGCTATTGATAGTATGAAAGCAATGTATGTGAAGTTTTGAAGCATTTTAAAAGTTAGTAAGGCTTAAAAGTATAAAAGGGTATGAGAATATCTTTTTAATTTAGTAGGATGTGAACTGATGATGAAAGAATGACAGTCACTGAAGAAGTAAAAAGTAAAACAATAAAAAAGCAAAATAATTTCAGATCTTGACATTCAATAAATATGACTGTATAGATTGAATAAGGAATACATTTCCAGATCTAAATACAATATCATCCTATTGCAGTTTGTGCATATTTTGAATAAGTTGACAAAAGCTGTAAAATTTTTTACTAAGGTACTCTTTAACATTTACATAAAATATTGCAACAACTTTAAAATCATAGACCAAAAAATCATTATTTTCATATTTTCTTTCCCTGAGCTGGTCAAATTTTTCCAGTTGAAAAACTCTATGGTTAAGATGAAGCAATGGCTGAACTATTGTCTACTGCAGTTGTCTTTCCCCACTCCGTGTAGACTGCATGGGCCATGAATTTCACAAAATGCTTTACAAGGGCCAAACCCACATTGTTCAGAACTTTCTAGCAACCAGTATGATCTTGTACCATCAAAGAGTTAAGGAGTCAAAATTTTCCTCTTTGACTTTCTTCTCCATATTCCCAGATTTTTACAGAGGGCTAGGTGAATAGTCACCAGTGTTATTTGAGAGTAAATTCTCAAGTTGCAGGAAAGTTGGATCCTATTTTCCCTCCCAATACTAAGACTAATATTAAGATTGGGTGTTTATATGAAAAGCAGAAGCACAATCAATTAACATTAATTCTATACTAAAATGAAAAAGTTAAGGCCCCTCTCATGCAAAATTACCTGATATAAACCTAAAATTACAATGACCAAACTATTTGAGGGCTTTAGGTAAAAAGCATTAGCAATATAATGCAATTTGATAAGATTCCGGATAGAAAAAAAAGTTCTGTGCATGTGTTTAGATGAGTTCAAATCCCTAAATGTTTCCCTCACTACCCTCAAGGGGCATAAATGTCTCTATGTTAGATTCTCACATTGGAATACAGTTTTATTCACTGGTCCCTCCTCTTCTCTCTGCCTAGTAAAAAATGTTGTAAACCAGTGTTCTAATCTTAGGTTTTGCACTTTGCTGGGTAAGGCCAATGGGTGAACGTTTCAAAGTGTTCCCACATCCATCTCTGCAGCCCAGTCTCTCTCCAGGTTTTGGACTTGTATTTCCAGTTACTGAACCTAAGCTGTGCACACCCACAGAGCCACTGAGCTGAGCCAAGAATTCTGGAAACCACTGGATAAACACAGTACATTCTACTGGAACATCATTTAGGGAAAGTTTATGGAGAAAGTCATATTTTATATTAATGCAAATACAAGCCTACTACACAGTAGACATTCAGTATGAATGTTTTATATGAAAACTTAATACTTCAAACAAGATTGCTCTTGGCTGGGGGTGGGCAATAATGTAATTATTAGAAATACTTTGATAGAAAAGTCTGAGAAGCTCTGTATTATGCTTTAGGAAAACAAAATCTACTTTATGAGTATAGGTTATTATTTTCATGTGCATATTTTAACAGACATGAAAGGAATGGCAGTGGATAAACTATGGAGAGGGTCGAATTTTTCCTACACCACCATCGTTACCACTACAACACGACCACCTCTCAGGTCTCCCCGGACTCATGTTGTTCCAAGCTCTTGAATGACCTGGCTTCTCTTTTAAATGGAGCCCCATGGCTAAGTTTATTCTTTCTTTTTTTTCATCCAGATGTGTTTTTCTGCATTCCATTCTCTTAAGACGTCAGTATAAGGAAAATGGATTATCATTTACTACTAAAGAGGAAAATTCATATTACAGTGATATACAGTGAAATTATAGACACCATCACTAAATTTGGGGAAAATCTGTTATTAAACAAACTTTTACTAAGCATTTTACATTGTTCTAGACATTGTTCAAGGTTCTAAGGATACAAAGATGAATAAGACAAGGAACCCACCCTCGAATAAAACCCAACCATTCTTGATGTGGAAGACAGACTTAAGAACAAGGAAGTACCTTAGATATCACATTTATGTAGAGGGTACATGAAGGCATAAAAGAAAGGTGGATATTGTCCTGGTAGGAGGAAGAAGAGTCATAACAGAATTTTGAGGGAAGGTGGTCCTAGAGGTATGTCTCAAAGGGTAAGCAGGTATAAACCAGACACAGAGAGGGAAAGGGCAGTATTTAGGGCAAGCACAGAATCATGAAATGGTTTAGTGAGCAAAGGAAACCGTGAGCAGTTCAGGACAGCTGCCTAAGGCCCCAGGCATGGTGGGGATTGTCATGGAAACATGTCCCTCACTACCTAGATCTGAACATTATTAAAACTCAATTTGAAAATCTCTGGCTTTAATTATATTCCAAGGGACCCAGATTAGATGCTGTAATGGGGCGTTCTTTGATTTGTGCTTATCATGGAGAAACCACATTGGTTAGGTGGCCCTGGATTCCAATCCCAAGGGGTATATAGAGAAATATGGCTGGAAAATTAGGAAGGAGGCAGAGGAAGATAAAAATGAGATAAGGAGTTTGGCCTTCAATGTGTATTTAATGGGCAGCACTGGTAGTTTTTAAGCAAAGAAGAAAAGAGGGTACTTTGTCTCTCAGGCAACATAATAAAGGTTTTTGGTGTAAAGGGCAGGGAGAAGAAAAAAACAGAATAATATGAGGTCCCGATGTTGAGGACCTGAAATAAGATTGAAGCAGTGAAGTACAGAAGAGTGGTATCCTACACTTCTATGGTAGAAGGAATAATGGTTCCCCAAAGATGTCCACGTCCTAATACTAATCCTAATCACTGGAACCTGTGACTATGTTACATTCCAAGGCAAAGAGGAATTAAGGTGGCTGTTGGAATTTAGGGTACCAATCAGCAGTCCTTAACACAGAGAGATTATTCTGGATTATCTGGGTGGACTCAATGTAATCACAGTGGTCCTTAAAAGTGGAAGAGAGAGGAAGGAAGGAGGGGGGGCGAGGGAGGGAGGGAG
>JAQZBX010027762.1:0-28177 GCA_029593785.1 Cabassous unicinctus | reverse complement strand
CCGGGGCCTCCTTGTGAGGGCAGGCCGGCCCGCGCGGCGCGAGGGGCTGATGCAGTGGGACCTCACAGCAAGGGGAAGATAAGCAGACACGGAGAAGACACACAGCGAATGGACACAGCAAACACAAGCAGCAAGGGGGGGATAAATAAATAAATAAATAAATCTTTAAAAAAAAAAAGACCCATCTTGGGCCGCACCTTAACTGAAGTAACCTCTTCAAAGGGTCCTATTTACAAAGAGTTCACACCCACGGGGATGGATCAAGCTTAAGAACATGTTTTTCTGGAGTACATACAGCTCCAAACTACTACAGGTACGTGCAATTATGCATCCTTACTTTTTCTCTTAGTATCTCTTCATCTGTATTTTCTATTACAGCATTGGTAGCTCTTATTTTAAATGGCCACATGATATTTCACTGAATGAATTCACCAAATCTGATTGAGCCAAATTCCTGGTGATGGAAATTTAACTTACTTCCATATTTTCAAAACAAATAATTCCTTACTCAAAGTTCTTGTGGCTACTTTTCCATATTTTAGATTATTTTTATTTTTCAGTTTGCCAGAAAATGGAATTATTGGATCAAAGGAAACCAGCATTTTTAATGTCTCTTACTACATGTACCAGAATTATTTTCTCACATTTCACCCTGATATTCCCTGGCATCAGCAATGTATGTGTGCTCCTTTACAGCACCTTTGTTATCATTGGATATTATAATTTTTAGGTTGATAATTATATAAGTAAAGGAACATATTTCATTTTTATTTATATCCTGAGTCTCTTTTCAAGCTAAGACATTTTCAGTGGTAGCCTTGCGTGTGTGTGTGTGTGTGTGTGTGTGTGTAGTTGCATATGAACCATTATTTTCCTTTGTAAAAGCAGCAACATGCTTAAGCATATATTTCTATACATAATCCCAGTAATAACAAGGGTGAATTTAGTGTATGCCTTTGGAGATTTTGTGGCATATTTTGACTTTTTAAGTTTATTCATCCAGACTTTATTGAACACTTGGTACATGCCAGCCTTTGCTTCAAACACTGGGATACAAAGAGTAATAGACAACGGGGAAGGGGATTTACAAGCACAAGAAACAGCACTTGCAAAGGAATGGAGTTATGACGGAAAACGTTTTCACTGAACTATGGTTGCTCGTTATTTTGGAGATAAAAAGACTATATCATGTATCTACTTACTACTGTATAACAAACTACTTTGAAATGTAATGGCTTAAAACAACAGCGCTTTCATATTTCTCACAACTGTGTAGTTTGCCTGGATAGTTCTTCTGCTAGCTTTGCTGGGTGCACTCATGCAGCTGCATTCAGCCGGAAGGCTGGCTGTGGCTAGGTTCAGCTAGGACATTTGAGATGGCTGGGCATCTCCTTCCAAGAGGTCATTCATTCTCAAGAGGCTAGACCAGCAGCTATATCAAGAGGATGAGCCCCAATGTGTAAGCGCTCCTCAAGCCTCTGTGTGTGTAATGTGTGCTGATGTCCTAGTGGCCAAATCAAGCCCAGCCCAGAATGAGTGTGGGAGAGGATTGCACGGGGATATGGACTCTGGGAGGTGTGAGTCATTGGGGACTGTTAGAGTGACAATCTATCACAGTTGCTTTTAGGGGAACAATTGGCAATGAGACTGGATGCACATGTTAGATTACTGCAGCCCTTTATGCTAAATTGAATAAAGTTTTTTCTCATAGACCCCTAAGAATAACAGGAAGGTTTTTGTGGTAGTTTTGGAGGTGTGGAAGGGGTTTGAATGGAGATGCCATTCTCTGATCTCTAGTTTTAGAAAGATGGCTTAGAAGGGACTGCAATATATTGGACATAAGGTAATTAAGACACAACTAGGATCATGATAGTGGGTAGACTATGGGGAGGAGGAAATATATTTGAGAAATATTTATTAATAACAATTGTAAGATTTGTTGAGCACCAACTATAAGCCAGGGACTTTATACCTTACCCTGACCCATGACAATCATTTTACACAAGTGTAAGCAACTCTGTTTTACAAGATGAGGAAACTGAGGCAAAAGGTAGAATAACGTTCAAGGTATTTAAAGCAAATTTGTGGGAGGAAAAGGATCCAACTCTGTCTATATGGAGCCAAAGTCACTAGATTTCTCACTGTTCCTCAAAAAAAAAAAAAAAAAATGAAAGAAAGACGGAACTACCTAAGTGGTAAAGAGATCAGGGTGGCTGATAAACCAGAAGAGAGAACCACATGCTCGTCTCCCCTATTTTTCATCCATGGTGTTAAGGTTTCAGGGAGGAGCAGGTGCTATAGCTGGTGGATGTTGGCGTGGCAGGAGGAAAGGGAAAGAAAGGGACTAGCATGGTGGCTTGTCATCTTTGGGACAAACACTGGGGGCTTCTGATCACTGCTCCAGGAGCAGCAAGCTTCGAGCAGTTAGGACTTACCCTGGGGAGAGATAGCAAGTCAAGAGAGTTGGACGGATGCAGAGAAGATGGATAATGAAATGCAATTTAAATTCTGCATTCGTTTGGTGATTTTTATTTTCTACCAGCTACTCTCGCCTCCCCTCCTCATTCCTTCCTTTCAACTGGCTCTTTGTGGGTGGGTTGCTCTTCTGAAATGCTTACTTCCTTCCTCTTTTGTCTTTCTGTCTTGATCCCTGGGGAGCATGGAAATTAGCTAAGTGTGGTGGGTGTTCAGGAGGCAGGCTTTGGTCCTTGGCCAAGAGAGAACTAATTCCCCCAAGAGTAGCCAAAAGTATCAGCTTCAAAACCGCCCTTCTTAGAACTGAAAGGGTTTCTTTGTTTCTTCAATATTCCAAACCAAGGCACTAACAATCCGATTTAAGAAATTCATGATCATATCCAAATAAATCTCTCAAATTAATTCAAATATCCATTAATACATAAAGAACTGTAGGGAGGGGAGTCAGATTGGGGATATAGAAAATATCCCCAATATAAAATAAAAGTCTTTACTTCCAATGAATGTAAAACCTTTATGGGGGTGGCGAGGGAGAAGGAGAGTGAGTCTTGTAGGAAGTGATATCATGTAAAGCAGACTGAACTAAGCGCCAAGTAATGTGTGGGGAGGCAGAAAAAGGAACACTTCATGGAAGGGAAGTTATCTGAGCAGGCCTTTTAAGGATGAGAAGTGGGTAAGAAGGGAGCTCAAGGGGGAGAGTGCTGGATATGGTTGGGGAAGCACTGGACTGAAGGGATTAAGAATAACAGATAATTGGCCATTGTGAATAATCTCATTGTTTTCTGAAATAAGTCTGTTTTTTTTTTTTTTTTTCATAATAAATTGTCTTCTGAAACAATGTCATTTATTCCAAAAAATATTGAAACATCACTAATCTTAGATCATTTTTATCTTGATTAATTACAGTGAAGCAGTGAACACTTGGAGCCTTATTAGTAATCTACCCCTTAGGGATTCAGCAAAGAAGTAACAAAGGGAAAACACATCTAACCACAATCAGCAATTATTTGTTATCCCCATGGATTCTGCCTGGCATATAGTATGTACTTAATAAATATTTGTTGTCTGGATGAGTAAAAGGACAGGATCCAAGATGATGCCCTACTCAACACCATTTTACATTACTCAGAGATATGATGGAACTCATAAGTTACTTAGTGTCACTGGGTGTATCCATTTGGGTAGGCTGGGTTATGGCTCCATCTTGACATGCTCCCATAGCCATCAAGGCAGGGTAAGAGATGTGGCAAATCCTCCACTGGCTCTTAGAGTTTTCACCCAGAAAGGACATTGTTGCTTCCTCTCACACTTCATTGTACAAAGCAAGTCACGTGGCCAGACCTGACTTCAAAGAAAGCAGGGAGGAGGAAGAGAATCAGAATATTTGTGGGCCACTCACATGGCTTGTCTCTTTAACTCAGCCTCCATCTTTGAGCACAGTAGTATACATACTTGATGTTTCACAAAGCCTATAGAAAATAAGGAAACTTAATAAATGCAGTATTTGTGAATGACTGTTGTAAAAATACTACTGCTCCTGTGCATAAGCAAGAAGCTAACTTCTACACCAGATTTTGTGTATAAATACAGTTATTACAAAATTTTCCCAACAAAATTTTCTGCTAGTCAAGCAAATCACAGTATTTTGTCTTAAATCACTAAATCTCTGCATTGTTTCCATGTCAATAGCAGCCCATTTGATGTTTCTTGACTCTTATGAGCATTTGCTCTGAAAACCTTGTTCAGTCATTGAACATCTTGCAGAAATTTTAGCTAGTATAGACATATGCCTAGCGCTTGTACTAACATTTTCTATCTTCTATTCTGACACTTATTAGATGATTGCTTTAAAGCTATTTTTGAAGAGAGGACTTGAAAGAGGAGAATGGATCAATCACTGTTTAGCCTGCTGGACCCTCTTTGATGTACAGTAACCAAAAGTCATTCTCATCACATCACAGAAGGTTTAGGTGAGGCAAGCTTGTGATCTCAGCTAAATTCTTAATAGACGTTAGGCTGTCTAGTGTCCCCATACAGAGGACGCAATTCAGTTCATAATAAAAGCTCAGTGCCCGTGTTGCTGTTACTATACACAGCAGACTTACTATATACCATCTATTGTATTTTGGGGGGATGAAAGAAAAGTATTAGATTATGTCCTGACTGCCTTTCAGTGTCTGCTTAACCAATTCACTGCTTCTAATTGCCATTTGGGTGCTCTAACAGGGCAACACCCTGGGTAATTCCTAGCCTTCATGGAGCAGACCTCCGTAAGACTATTGTCCCCTTGTGGTGATGAACAAGTTATGTGCATTCCATGATAAACAGGATGCTATTTTTAAAGAACTTGGAACGTGCTGACCATCTCATTGTATTAGCCATCAATTGAAATCACAAAATAAAGTGAAGTAAGGTCCAAAGGTAGCTTTGTATATTGACCCTTGCTGGAAGAAATGCTCAGTGACTGAGAGAGCTACTAGCTAACCTAGTTTCACATCCTCTCGGCCTCTAGCAACAATAATGCACTTGCCACCTCAGCAGACATATTATATAATCAATACTTAGATGGCTATTATTGCTGTTGGGCATAAAAAATGCATTCAAAAGGCAGGAGAATCTGTGGTTCTTCTGGGAACTCATTCTGTCAACAAGGGCAGTCCTCAGGGAGAATTTCACTCCAAAAGCAGATAGCCTGAGGAAATATTGGACACTGTTAAATGTCAGGCAAAGTTCTGAGGCAGCAAGCCACCATGGGTCTATTCCTGACCCCAGTAGGCTCCTGGACATAGGACTGGCACTTGCTGACAAATCAAAGGGCCAGGTTTGGGGTATCCAGGTATTTCCTTTACTGTTTTGTTTCAGAACTTCCATCCAACCCCTCTAAGGTTATGAAGAATAGGAGGAGCCTTTCTAAAATCATTACCACACTAACAACTATTATTTGGACATAAGGAAATTGAAGATACCAAATTAAAAAAACACCTAGCATTGAATATGGAGGAATAATTTTCATTGTAAAGATGAGTATAAGAATTTGGTATTGTTCAGATAATTTCACCCAAAGGCCATAAGTTACACTGACAAATGCAATGGAGTATGAAAAACAATTCCTTAAAAGATCATTCATGGTTTGCATCTCAGTAAGATATTCTCTGAATTTGATTTTTTCATTTGAGAAAGTATAGATATAATTGTTTTTTTCCAGAGAGCTTTATTTTATTTTATTTTCTAGGGACTCTGAGTAGTTTTTCACAAAATCAGGATTAAAAATGGTTTCTATGATCAAAAAAGCTCTATATTTAAAACTTAAGAAATATATATTGATATAATGTATCCAATTTACTTCATGAAAAAACACAACCATGAGGGCATATGGAATGAGAACAGACATGTTAAAATGCTAACAAAGAAATCTTCTCACAACAACCTCACCCCCCCACCAAAAAAAAAAAACAACATTCAAGTAAGCATGTGGGATTTGCAATCAGGCTGCATTGGGGGGGTCAGAGATCAAAAATAAATGGTGGGCCACAACATGCAGAGCTTTTAAAAAATAATGTCACATTCTTTCATTCTCAGCATAAGAAATGGGCAACTTGTTCAGGGCAAATAATTGTTTGAACTGAGGATTTTATTATTAATCTCTGAAGACTGCTGAATTTAGGGTCACAGTAAGGGTTGATTAGGTACAAGGTGCATAAAGCTCTCCTCTGTCGATGCTATTGAAAGAAGCAAGTAATTTAGATTCAGAATTGGTCTTGGATTGAAGCTCACTCCATTACCGACCATTTTCAATTTCAGCTATACAATAAACATCAAGCTCGGCAAGGAAATTAGTACATTTGGTAATGTATTGGAAGAGATGGGTGGGTCTTTGACAAGATGACACTTATCACCAAAGCTTCAGTTAATGAAACCCTTGAGTGGTATCTGCGTTTGACATATTTTGACATTTTTTGAAATCACATCCAGCGCTTTTTCCCCCACAATGTTCTTCTTTCTGAGAGGAAAAAAAAATCCATCTATCTTTAAAATGAGTACTAGAGTACTGCAATATTATTGGAAAAAAAATTAAAGAGATGCTGGCTGCCACTGACAGGAAGAAAGAGTACTTTCTTAAAATCTGTAGGTGCGACAGATTTACAGGATAAATATTATTCAAATGAAGCCCACAACGCATTTCCAGGAGAAGCTTCAGGTTTACATGGAGCACATTTTATCATACTTTCCCTGAAAGTACCTTCCACTATAAAATGTGATCTCATTAATGTGACTATAATTTATATTTCTGCAAAAATAGCCAATTTGGGGTAATTATTTCCTGAACAAAATAGTTTACAGTTTTTCTTCCTGAAAAGAAACTGCTAGTACCTTAGTAAAGGTGGGACTTTTAAAAGAGGAAATAATGATAAAGAACAGAAAGTGAAGACCGTCTACCAAAATAAGAGAGAAAAACTGCAGGGGAAAATAAAGGTACAAAATATGTAGGGGAAAAGCAGATAAGAATGAAGTCATTGGGAATGAACAATCTCTGACCCCAGACCAGCTCTGACTAGATGACAATCCATAGTCTCTCACCACAGTTCTCACATTTATGTATAATTAAATGCTGTTTTGTTGCCAACTGGCCTAGATAATGAAAAACCAGAAAAAGAAGAAAATGCTTCCAAAGTGACTGAAAATTTAGGTTCACACACTCTGAAAAGTGGTTTTTGTTATTTACTTTTTAGTTTTTCTGAAAGCTGGGTGAAATTATTATGTATTCAGATATTTTAAATCTCACACAGCTCTATTGTTCATGCCATGTTTTTCATCTAGTGCTGGGAGAACAATTGCAACAAAAAACACAAAGCGTTCAAAATGGGGGGGCCTTCCTGAACCCTACCGGACCCAGGGTGGCACTTGCAGGGCGGTAGGCCCAGCCGGGTGGTCTCGCTCACAGATCATTTACCCACCACGAGGAGGAGGTCACCTTGAAGTCTGGAACTGGGGAGAGGAGAAAGAAATAGAATTAGGGAGACAGAGAGAGCAGCATAAGGGAAGAAAAAAAGCTGCTTTATACAAGACGGATGCTCTCTAAGAATTCAGAACACACAAAGAGAACTCTTTTTTTTAACCTCCACTCCGTAGGTGATTTCTTTAAAATTTCTGGACCCCCACTCTTTCTCACTTCCATAATCCAAATTTAAGATCATAGGTGTTGCAGTTGAGGAAAAATAAAAAACAAAAAAACAAAACAGGAGAGTGGGTATAGTTCAGTGGTTGAGTGCCTACTTCGCCATGAACAAGATCCCGGGTTCAATCCTCGATACCTTCTTAAAAAAAAAAAAAAAGATAAAAATCTTCTGTATTAGCTCCAGGTCTTAAAAGTGACATCTCAAGAAAGCACATGCAACATTTCTCTGACTGCTGACTCTCACCCCTAACTCCTAAAATAGTTTTAACATCATGTGAAACATAATAAGCATTGCTCATTCATCTAATAATTCAGGTTTTGTTGACTATTTCTACCATTTCTTGTTAGTCTTCATCCCATCAACAGATACAGAAAATTGGTTGAGTAAATTGGGTTCAAATAGAAATACATGCTGTTTAACTAAAGAAGGGCATTAATTCAGCTGTTTTGTTTTTTTCCTTAATTTCACAGTTATGATCTTTTAGATGAGTCTTCTTTTTATTTGGCAAATTTTAATAATAAAAGCAAAATAACCAAACTTTGAGGAGTAGGCTATTCCTATATTCATGGATACTATTTAGCGAGGAAGTGCTGGAATGACCAAACGGGTCATGCATGGCTGGTGTCATTCTGATTGGTTGACACCTGTGCCATAGCAGTTGTCAAATATTTTTTTTTGCATACAAAATATTTACCAGAATGGCTGGTCACCAATGGAACATGTATTACTGATTAATTATTTGTGTAAGTATTTATTTAAAGTCTCCCCCATTCCTTCCCACACTCACCTCTTGAGAGGACAAGGAACAATTTCTTTTTTGTGTCTCCTGTTTAAGGTGTTTCTAGCCAAATGGGAGCCACTCAACAAATATATATTGAATGAATGAATTGAGGATTTCCAGCATATTCACATTTTAGTCACTGTGACAGTCCTGTAAGAATGATCACTTTCATCCCTTTGTCACATTAGCTGCTTATTCTTTCAGAATAGTTCTGACGTTGAATGCAGTAAACCTGAAGAAATATTTTTCACTGTGGATTGTTACTTAATCCCCCTGTTTTCCAGAATGATATCCCTGTACTCAGCTTTGCCTGATGTCTGGAGTTCAGTGTCTTTAGAATTAAACCTCCAGTCTTCTGCAGGATGGAGGAGGAGCAGTAACTTGGCTGCTTGGGGTGGAGGAGAGTATCTGGGAGTCCAACTGTGAAATACAGGACTGTTTTTTTAAATTACAGCTGTTGTAGATTTACAAACAAAATCATGCAGTAAGTGCAGATTTCCCATATAGTCCCCTCTTGCATACACAGTTTTCCCTATTATAACATTTTGCATTAGTGTGGTACTTTTGTTGCAATTGATGAAATAATATTATAATAATTATGCTATTAACTTTAGTCCACTGTTTAACTTACGGTTCACTCTTTGTGTTTTACAGTTCTTTTGTGGTTTATATACAACTTAAAATGTCCCCTTTTATCTCTTTTCAAATGTATAATTCAGTGGTGTTAATTACATTCAAAAAGTTGTGCCTCCATCACCATCATCTATTGCCAAAACTTTTCCATCCTGCCAAACACAGACTCTGGATGAAGGAAACATTAGTTCCTCATTCCCCGCTCCCACCCAGCTCCTGGTAACCTGTACTCTAGTTTCCGACTTAACGAACATTCATATTCTGCTTATTGCATGTAAATGAGATCATACAGCATTTGTCCTCCTGTGTCTGGCTTATTTCACTCAGTTCGATGTTTTCAAGTTTCCATCCACATTGCAGCATGCACCAGAACTTCATTTCTTTTTACAGCTGAATAATACTCCATTGTGTGTGTGTGTGTGTGTGTGTGTGTGTGTGTGCAACACTTTGTTTATGCATTCATCTGTTGATGGATACTTGGGTTGCTTTCACCTTTTGGTAATTATAAATAATGCCTTTAAGACCCTCTGTGTGCAAACATCTGCTTAATCCCCTGCTTTCAATTCTTTTGGTGTATACCTAAAGGTGGGATTGCCTGATCATATGGCAATTCTATACTTAATTTTCTGAGGAATCACCAAACTGTTTTCCACAGTGGCTGCACTATCTCACATTGCTACCAACAATGTACAAGTATTCTTATTTCTCCACATCTTCTCAAGCATTTGCTATTTTCAGCTATTTTAATAGTAGGCATTCTAGTGGGTGAAAGGTGGTATCTCATTGTGGTTTTGATTTGCATTTCCCTGATGGCTAATGATGTTGAACATCTTTTCATGTAATTATTGGCCATTTGTATATTTCCTTTGGAGAAATGTGTATCCAAGTATTTTGTCCATTTTTAATTGGGATATTTGTGTTTTTGGAGTTCTTTATGTATTCTGGATATTAAGCCCTTATCAGATTTTTGGTTTACAAATATCTCTTCCATTCTGTAATTTGTCTTTTCACTATCTTGATAACGTTCTTTGATGGACAAAAGTTTTTGATTTTGAGGAAGTAAATTTTCTGTTGTTATTTTTGGTATAAAGTCTAAGAAACCACTGACTAACACAAGGTCCTGAAGATGTTTTCCTGTTTTCTTCTAGGAGTTTTATCATTTGAGTTCTTGTGTTTGATCCATTCTGATTTAATTTTTGTATATGGTGTGAGGTAGGAGTCCACCTTTATTCTTTTGCATATGAGTATCCAGTTCTCCCAGCACCATTTGTTGAAAAGACTATTCTTTCCCCAATTCGTGGGCTTGGCACCCTTGGCAAATGTCAATTGCCCAAAGGTGGGAGGGTTAATTTCTGAACTTCCAACTTGATTCTATTGGTCTAGACTCCTGTTCTTGTGCCAATTACACACTGTCTTGATAACTGTAGCTTTATCATAAGTGTTTTTTTTTTTTTTTTGTGTGTGTGTGTGTGTGTGTGTGTGTGTTTGAGGTACCAGGACTGTGGATTGATCCTGGTACCTTGTATGTGGGAGGCCAGCACTCAACCACTGAGCACATTGGCTCCCTTGAGCTGGCTCCCTCGTCTGTTTGCTCATAGTTTCGCTCATTGCTTTCTTGTTGTCTGCTCATGGTTTTTTCTCATTGTCTGTTTTCTTTAGGAGGCACCAGGAACCAAACCTGGAACCTCACATGTGGGAGGTGGGTACTCAACCCCTTGAGCCACATCTGCTTTCCCTGTAATAAGTTTTAAGATCAAGAAGTGTGATTCATCCAACTCTGTTCTTCTTTTCCAAAATGGTTTGGTCATTCAGGACCACTTAATCTTCCATATGAATTTGATGATTGGCTTTTCCATTTCTTTGAAGACATCTGTTGGAATTTTGATTAGAATTGCATTGAATTTGTATATTGCTTTGGGCAGAATCGACATCTTAACAATATTTAGTCTTCCAATCAATGAACACAGAATGTTCCATTTATTTAGATCTTTGTTTCAGCAATGTTTTTCATTTTCTGTGTCCACATCCTTTACATCATTGGTTAGATTTATTCTCTATATAGTTGATTCTAGCTGCTATCGTAAATGGAATATTTTTTCTTGATTTCCTCTTCATATTGTTCATGACAAGTGTATATAGTACATTGAATTTTGCATATTGATCATATACCCCATCACTTTGTTGAATTCATTTATTAGCTCTAGTAGCTTTTTTTGTTGTGGACTTTTCAGGATTTTCTATGGATAGAATGATGTCATCTGCAAATCAGGAGAGTTTTACTTCTTCCTTTTCTATTTAGATGCCTTTTATTTCTTTTTCTTATCTACTTGCTCTAAGCATACCATACAATGTTGAATAACTAGTGGCAGTGGGCATTCTTGTCTTTTCTGAACTTCACAAAGAACACACTTTTGGTTTTGTTGATTGTATTTTTGAAAATTCTCTATTTCATTTAGTTCTGCTCTAATCTTTGTAATTTCCTATCTTCTATTCACTTTCACTTTAATTTGCTCTTCTTTTTCTAGTCCTTCCAGGTGTGCAATTAGGTCTGTGATTTGAGTACTTTCTTTTTTTAATATAAGCATTTATAGGCATATTTTTCCTCTGAGCACTGCCTTCACTGTGTCCATAAATTTTGATATGTTGTTTATTTTTTTTCATTCATCTCAAGATATTTCACTATTTCCCTTGTGATTTCTTTGACTCATTGATTGTTTAAAAGTATTGTTTAACTTACTTATATTGTGAATTTTCCAGTTCTTACTCTGTTATTTATTTTTTAGCTTCATTCATTGTGTCAGAGAAGATGTTTTGTATAATTTCAACCTTTTAAAATGTATTGAGGCTTATTTGGTGACCTAACACATGGTCTAGCCTAGAGAATGACTCTTGCATTAGAGAAGAATGTGTATCCTCCTGTTTGGGGATAGAGTATTCTATATATGTCTGTTAGGTCTAGTTCATTTATAGTACTGTTCAAGTCTTCTTTCCTTATTGGCTGTCTAGATGTTCTATCCATTGATAAGAGTCATGCATTGAGGTCTCCAACTATTATTTTAGAAGTATCTATTTCTTCCATCAGTTTTTTTTTTTAACATGTTATTCACACATTTATTAAACATAAGTTAGGTACCAGACAGTATAGCAGACTTTATAAAAGTTACAAAATTAAAAATTATTTTCCTCGTGATGTTAAAAAGTGAAAATATTACATAGATGGGGGAAAGTAAGAGGAGAGGAAGATTATTTGGGACTGAGTATTATTTATGAAGGAAAAGGGTTTTAAACTATGCATTCATTCACTGATTTGTTTTTTAAAAATAGTCTAAACATTTACTAAAATCACTCACTGAGGTAAGTTGGAATTGTACCATGTACCTTCAGTTTTGTCAATGTTTGAATCATGTATTTTGGGACACTGTGGTTAGGTGCATCAATGTTTGGGACTGATTTCTTTCTGGTTGATTAAAGCTTTTATTGATATATAGTATCTTTCTTTGTCCCTTGTAACAGTTTTTGATTTAAAGTCTATTTTGGGGGGCGGATGTGGCTCAGATGGTTGGGCGTCCATCTGCCATATAGAGGGACCTGGGTTCGATCCCCGGGACCTCCCAGTAAAATAAAAAATATATATATAGAAGGCGCATGGGCTGCCAGGCTCCACCCCGGGAGCCATGCAGCAAGATGATGACATAAAAAGAGAGAGACAAGACGAGATGCTCCGAAAGCTCCAAAAACCAGGAGCCGAGGTGGCGCAGATGGCTAGAACACCTCTCTCCTACATCGGAGGTCTTTAGGATCGAATCCTGGTGAAGACTGGAGGAGGAGGATGAGAAGAGATGAAACAGACACAGAGAATTGCCCAGCGAACGGACACAAAAAAACAGCAAAATGGGGAAGGGAGGGTTTAAAATGGATCAAGTAAAATAAATAAATCTTTAAAAAAAAAAAAGATAAAGTCTATTTTGTCCAGTCTTAGTAAAGCTACTCCAGATTCCCTTTGGTATTGGTTACATGGAATATTTTCCCCATCCTTTCTTTTGGTCTAAGGTGAGTCTCTTGAAATCATATAGTTGGATCATGCTTTTAAAATCCATTTTGCCAATCCATGCTTTTTGATTGGAGAATTTAATCTATTCTACTTTCAGTATTTACTGAGAAGGCAGGATTTACTTCAGCCATTTTGTCCCTTGTTTTTTATACATCTTATGTCTTTTTTGGTCCCTCTTTTTCTTTATTGCAGACATCTTTTGTGTATAGTTGATCTTTTGTGATGTATCTGATTGGTCTCCTTCTCATTTTTGTTTCCATTACATTCTAAATACTTTCTTTGTGGTTACTTAGGGTTTGTATTAAATAATAAGTTTATAACCTACTAGTTCAAAAAGACATCAATTTAACTTCAATAATACAGTCGCAGCTCCTAAACCCTCTGTTTCCCCTTTTCTGTGTTATTTTGTTACACATTACTTTTTTATATTTTACATGTTCATAACATGGAAATATGATCATTTTTTATTCAATAGTATTCTAAATCTTATAGGAAATAATGCATAGAGTTATATACCGAGGATATCATACTATTGGGTGTTGCATTTACCAATGTTATTACCTTTATTGGAGAGCTTCACTTTTTCATACTGCTCCAAGTTACTATCTCCTGCCCTTTCCTTTCAATCTTTTAGTATTTCTTGTAGGGCAGGTCTCTTGGTGACAAACTCTCACAGTTTTTGTTTATACGTAAATGTCTTAAATTCTCCATCATTTTTGAAGCACAGTTTTGCCAGATAAAGAATTTTTGGCTGGCAGTTTTTCACCTGTAGTACCTTAAATATGCTCTATCACTGCCATCTCACCTCAGTGGTTTCTGATAAGAAGTCAGCACTTAATCTTATTGAGGATTCCTTGTATGTAATGAATTTCTTTCATCTTCCTGCTTTCAGAATTCTCTCCTTATTTTTTTGGCATTCTACATTTTGCTTAGTGTATGTCTTAGAGGAGGTCTATTAGGTTTTATCTTGTTTGGAGTTGATTGTGCTTCTTGAACATGTATATTTATATCTTTTGTAAGATTTGGGAAATTTTTAGCCATTTTTTCCTCAAATATTCTTTCTGGCCCTTTTTCCTTCTCCTCTCCTTCTGGGATTCATAAGGTGTATGTTGATTGCTTCATGTTGTACCACAGGTCCATTAAGCTTTTCTCGCTTCTTTTCATTATTTTCTCTGTCTGCTTTTATACTCAATGATTTCTATTGTTCTGTCTTTTAGTTCACTGATTCTTTCTTCTGCCTGTTGAAATGTGCTGCTGAATACCTCTCAGGTATTTTTAATCTCTATTATTGTTTTCACCCCCATGTGTTCTGCTATGTTCCTTTTTAAACTTTCTAATTCTTCTTTTGTTTACACATCATCTTCATTATATCCTTTAGTTCTATATCCAAATTTAGTTCATTTCTATTCATATTTTCCTTTACTCCTTGAATTGATTTAGGAGATTTGACTGATCATCTTTGATTCATATTTAGTTTGTCTAGTCTTCTTGATCCAGTTTTGATAAAATAAAATTTTCTTTTATTCCTATTTTACTTTTTCAAATTTACTGGGATAAAGTAGTTCATGATATTCTCTTATTTAGTTTACATTTTTGCTTCATCTATAGCCATATACTCTTTCCATTTCTAGTGTTTTTTTTAATCTATGCCTTTCCATTTTGTTTTACCTTGAGAAATCTTCCTAAAATGTATCTGTTTTGTTAATATTTTCAAATAATCATCTTTTTGGCTTTGTTGATTATCTGCCATTGTTTTTTATTTTATTATTTTCTCTGGCACATGGTCTAAAGATTTTTAAATATCTGTATTATTCATAGGCTCCTGGCAGTAGCTTCTAGCTAAGGCTTTGTTGCAACAGTTTCCAGAGGACTAGTTTACAAGATACCAGGAGGTACACTTAGAAAAACAACTTGGTTGCACCAACGCAAAGAACATACTTTAGAAGCATATAATTGTCATCCTTGTTTTGCCAATGGTTTGAATCTAATAGGTGCTTTACTTTGTGACTCTTCTTTTTCAACCCTCAGTTTAAGGCAGGAGTTGATTAGGAACCCTATATAATTCTCTAATCCAAGGCTGAAGAATAGGCTCTTTTAAATTTTCTAACATCAAAATTTCTAATGAAAGTGGTAAAATAAACAGATGGCTTAAGTTCTGAACATTGCATATTGATTTCCAGGCATTAAGAAAAATTGTCTAGCCAAAAGTAACTGCAAAAGGTTTTATGGCTATATGCATAATAAAATGTTGGATATATTCCTAGAGAAAAATCATTGGAAATAAAGTTTGGCTATAGCTATACAACCATCATATACCTATGATAAGAATAGGATTCCTAGGGGGCCTCAGCAGCATTTTGTGACCAACCCCAGCACCAACACTCTAGTGACATAGCAGTGATGGGAAACAATGTTTCTTTATTATTATACAATATTAGCATAGATTCCAGTAAACAGGTACTTAATTTTCAGTAAAACATCTAAAAAATTGTCAGTTCAATGCTATAGAAACTATTTTTCCAGTAAGAGATGAATTAGTGTCACAGTGGCTACCTTACTTGGAAGAAAATCATGGGGGCAGTTTAACAATTCCAGAAAGGTTTGAAACCCTTATGTTTAAGAACATTTTGTTATGCACAACTTTTGAATTAACTGAGGTCATTATCAATAACTTTCAAGTAATTTAAGAAGGTGATATTTTATTCACATAACTGGTATATTAAAATATTGTAGGAGTTTCTGAAACTTTTCAATTAATTTGATCTTTGTTGAACTTGTGATAAATATATCACCAAAAATGGCATTGAACCTGGAATCCTAGATACAGGGTCTCAATAAAGCATTGGAAAATATCAGGAAAAGAATTCATTCCAAAGAGAAGGCACTTAAATCAGCATGAAATCCCCCCATATGCTTTTTTTTTAAGGTTGGAATTTTTTAAAGGTTTATTTATTTATTTCTCCCCACCCCTTTGTTGTTTGCACTTGCTGTGTCTGTTCATCTTCCTTGTTTCTTTAGGAGGCACCGGGAATCAAACCCAGGACCTCTGATATGGGAAGGAGGAGCCTAATCACTTGAGCCACCTCTGTTCCCTGCTTTGTTGTGTCTCTCATTGTGGTTTTTCTTCTTGTGTCTCTTGTTGCATCATCTTGTTATATCAGCTTGCCGCACCTGCCCATTGCGTCAGCTTACTTGTCTTGCTGGCCCTCCTCAGGAGGCACCGGGAAGATCTGTTACCTGTTTTGTTGGGTCTCTCATTATGTTTTTCTCCTTGTGTCTCTTGTTGCATCAGCTTGCTGTGACTCTCCCATATGTTGTTTTTTTTACCCCCCATATGTTTTGATGTTATTATCCGTTAGTAACTATTGCTGAACTTGGGAAAACAAATATGGCAAAGATCTTCCCATCTTCTCTCAAGAACTGCCAAGATGTTGATTATCTTTAGGTATGAGGTAAGGGTGATATTAAAGGGCACTTGTAGTTAGCAATCTGCCCTTAACCACACCCTCTCAGAACACTAGTTCCTCTCTGATGCCAGTTTTTAGAAGGCTATTGTGATAGTTTGAAAATGTATGTATCCCCAAAAATCATGTTCTTAAAGCTAATCCACTTCTGTGGTGTAAACCTATGGTAAGTAGGTTTTCATGAGATTACTTCAGTGAAGACATGGCCCAGGGTGGGTCTTTGTCTTCTTATTTATGAGATGAATACAGAGAGAGAAAGTCACAGAAGCAAGAAGCTGAAAGCAACAAAACCTGGAAGAGAAGGGAGAGACTGGCAGGCACTGCCATGTACCTTGTCATGTGGCATAGTACCTAAGGATCACCGGCAGCCAGTCTTTGAGAAGAAAGCATTACCTTGATGATGCTTTGATTTGGACATTCTCACACCTCAAAACTGTAGCTTGTAAACTAATAAATACCCATTTTCAAAGCCAACCCATTCTTATGGTATCTGCTTTTAGCAGCCCAGCAACCAAAACAGCTACAATCCCTGTGCATTATTGCCTTAGGATACCTGTCTAGGCTCTTCTTCCTGGTTTCACTAGAGAAATGCTTCTCATAATTCATTTCATCCCCTTTATAAAGTTTGCCATCATTGACTTACTATTTCCTGATTATTCTCCTTCAAATTGACTGGTTTTTAAAATAGTGACTCATTCTAAGGAAAAATATCTATAAAATAGATTTTATGTTAGTTACTTTAGTATAAATTAAATTATTAACTACTAAAATTGTGAAAATAGTCATTAAACTAGCTTCTGCCTCTGTTAATGGAAAACTGGGTAATTTGGTCCAATATTCTCACAGAAGACAAATAGAAAACTGGGCAAAATACTTTTTAAAAATCATCATGAAGGCATGTAGAGCCAATAAGATAGTGAAGAACTACTTGTCCAAGATCTACAGGAGGAAAATGGCCAGAAATGAGCCTGACTTTGCATCCACTTTCCCCTTGGAGAATTTTCTGTCTCTGTAATAAGCAACTGAAAGACTGAGTGTACCTTTGATATCATCATGAGGTTAGGGTGGAGAAGGATTAGTCCAGAGCCCACCAGGTTGTGGGATAAACATAGTGAAAACTTCTGTTTTGGTGATTCAAACCAAGGCCCTTCCCATGCATGGGAACCCCCATCCCAGCCCCATCCTCTAGCCATCATAAAATGCCAAGCAAGTCTCCTTTCCCTACTCTCTCAAAGGGACCACAAAGAGATGTGTCCTAGCAAATAGGGTGAAACAGAAGTAGACACATTTTTGTAGTTCAGCCTTGAATCATCTTAATCCTGAAACAGGACTAAAGTAAAGTCATATTGTTAGAGTGCTCATAATAATATGAGCCCATATTGGTAGAGTGCAGGAGTGTTGGTATACTCAGATGTCTTTCTAGAGGAAAATAACATTGGCTTAGATACCAAATTACTTTTAAAAACAGTTTTAAAATTCAATGTCTATATAGCAAATAATAAAAAACCAATCCCCTGAGGAGCAAGGCAATATGAAAGAAGCCCATTAGAAATCATAGACAATAGAAACTATACTATAAGGACTTCATATATTCATTTAATTAGAAAAAGAATTTAAAATAAAAATAACTCTGCTTACTGTGTTGAAGATGATAAAAGAATTTTTGCAGAGGAAAAAAAGCAAATGGAAACTCTATAACTGAAAACAGGAACTTAAGAATTTAATGAATGGGTCTAAGTATAAATTAGAAACATCTGAAAAGAGATTTTGTTAACAATTTTAAGTGGGGAAATCACATCCTCAGTAAAGCCCACAAAAATGAAATGAAATGATAGAAAATGCAGAAAAGAAGGCAAGATATATGCAGGGAGAAGATAGTTTTAGAGAGAAATGAGATAATTATGGGGCTGAAGCAAAAGCATAGGAGAGAAAGTATGAGGCTGAAGGAAATTTTGAAGCAATAATAGCTGAAAACTTTTCAAAACTAGATAAAAACATCAAGACCTAGACTCAAGAATAATTGATAAAGAAATTCCCATGCAGACACTAAATGATAAAACTGCTAAAAGCCAAAATGGAAAAAAAAAAAAAGCCAGCCATAGATAAGACATATTACCTTTAAAGGTACAAGAGTCAGGATGACAGCTGGCAACTCAGCAGAAACAATGGAACTCACATGACAATGAAATGTCTTCAAATGTAAAAACTGTTTCAAAATTGTTGATGAAAAAGACTTTTCAGGTTAACAAAATGAGATAATTCTCCACCATCAGACACACTAAATAAATATTAAAGGATTTTCATCAGTAGAAGTTACAACATCTCAGATGGAAGCTTGGAAATCTAGGAAGAACTGAAGAGCAATGGAAAGGCTAATATAATAAAGTTTCTGACTCCATTTCTTGATATTTCACTGCTGATAGCTTTTAACCTTCACCTTCTCTCTCTTCCCCTTTTGCCCCACATCTGAGGAAGCTGATAAGAAAGCCTGGTTGCCCCCTCCTTTGATGTTGTTGGGAGATTCAAACCATGGGAGCGCCTACCCACTCACAGAAACTGTCATCCAAGCCACACCCTTTAACCACTGTAAAAAAAAAAAAACCCAGGTCAATTTCCTTTCCCTGCTCTCTCAAGCTATTTTTTGATCAGCTGGGGTGGCATGCCCTATTCTCCCCAGACAGCCTCATTATGTAAGTAATAAACCTTTTCATACAATCTTGGTATGCGTGTGGCATCACCTAAACCATATTTTGGGTGGTTGTCCATCCTGTTTCTTAAATTTCTTAAAGATATATACAAAGCTAAATAAGTGAGTCAAAATAATTATTGGCTCTGCAAAACAGCCATAATAATGTTTTGATGGGCTTATAATATATGTAAGAATAAAATATTCATAATATAATGATATTTATATTAAAATAGGGAACAAATGGAATTAAATTTTCTAATTCATGTGATATAATTGCATTGTATGGCAGGAATCTGAAAATACTTATTAATATTAGATTTTGAAAAGTCAAGAATGTTTGTTGTAATCCCCTAAGATAACTGCTGAAAGAACAGTAGAAGAGTACACAACTTTTGAGGATATAGAGGAGAACTGAATAATAAAAGTTATCAATCTAAAAGAAAGTTGGAAAGAACAGAAGAAGAAAAAAAAGCCTCTAAGACAAATATAACTCATAATAAAATGGTTCATTGAAATTCAGATAGTTTGGTAATTACATTAACTATAAATGGATGAAATGCTCCAATTAAATGATAAAGACAAACACTACTAAACTACATAAAAAATATGTTCCATTTATAAGAGACATATTTAAAGCATATGGGTATATAAGAAGATTGAAAGTAAAATGATGAAAAAGATTTACTAAAAAAATTGTATATTATAAAATAAAGTGAAATTTATGGCAAAATAAGAAGTACACTTGATAACAATTCTATATTTGTATGTAATAATATAGTGTCAACATAAATAAAGCAATAGTTGACGGTAAAAAGACTGATAGACAAACTAACATAGTATAAGATTATAACCTACCTTTATTTATAATTAATAAAACAAGCAGACAGGAAATCAGTTAGGATACAGAGGATTTGAATAACACAAATAGCAAACTTGACCTAATTAACATATATAAAAATGTTACATCTGAAAATGAAGAATACACATTCCTTTCAAGCATACCTGGAACATTTCAAAACTTACCATATTCTGGTCCACAAAGTAAGGATTCACAAATTTCAATGAACTGAAATCATGCAGAATATATTCTGTGGTAACTGCAATTAATTTAGAAACCAATAACAAATATTTTACTAGAAAATTTCCATTTATTTGGAAATTAAGAACTACATGCTTAAATAAACCATAGCTTAATGAAAAGAACAAGTTAAAATTATAATATATTTTGAAGTGAAGGATAATGAAAATACTATTAAATTTAGAGCTTTCAAAGCATATAATCAAAAGGAAGAAAGACTAAACATCATTGGCTATGTATCTATCTCAAAAAGTTAGAAAATAACAAAATAAAATCCAAAGAAAGCAGCATGAAGGAAAAAATTGTCAAGAGCAAAAAATAATGAAGTAGAAAAGAAACAATAAAGTTAATAAAACTCAGATATTGTTTCTTTGAGGAGATTAATAAACTTTTAACACAAATAAAAAAAAAAAAAAAAGTCCAGCATGAGGAGTGGCTGTAGCTCAGTGGTTAAGAGCCTGCTTTCCATGTACGAGGTCTCGGGTTCAATTCCCAGTACCACCTAAAAAAAGCCCAATAGCAAAACATTATATTTAATAAAGTGAAATGTTGAAATCTTTCCCCCTGAAATCTGGAATATGAAAAGAATGCCAGCACTCACTAATTTTGTTCAATATTGTATTGGAATACAACCTTGTAAAGGTACAAGGTTTAGAAAGTAAGAAATAAAACCATCATTCACCAAAAGATAGATTTGGTATAAAGAAAATCCAAAATCATGTAGATAAATTTAAAAATTTATGTATAGATTAGAGAAGTCATTGGTTGTATACATTGGAACAAATGTATGTGCCCTCCCACCCACCTACACACTCAAATATATTTCTTTTTTTATTAGACAAGTTGTAGGTTTACAGAAAAATCATGCAGAAAATACAGAGCTGCCACATACCCTCCCCCATTATTAACACATTGTGTAAGTGTGGTACATTTGTTAAAACTGATGAAAGAATACTATTGTAATTTTACTATTAAATATAGTCATTGGTTTACTTTAGGGTTCCCTGTTTGTGATGTGCAGTCCTATGTTTTTAAAAATATTTGTAATTATGTAAGTTTTAGGTTTACAGAAAAACCATGCAAAAACACAGCGTTTTCATATACCTTCCTCTTCCCCATTATTAACATTTTGCATTAGTGTGATACCTTTGTTATAACTGATGAAAGAATATTATAATTGTAATATTAACTATAGCCCAAAGTTTACATTAGGGTGTATTTTTTTTCCCCAAAGTACCACCTTTGCCAGTGTTTGCCAAATGTATTTTGGGGCACTGTGGTTAGGTGCATAAATATTTATGATGGTTATTTCTTCTTGGTGTACCCTTTTACTAATATATAGAGTCCTTTGCCTCTTGTAATAGCTTTTGACTTAAAGTCTGTTTTGTCCGATATTAGTATATCTACTCAATTACTTTTTGGTTACTATTTGCATGGAATATCTCTGTCCATCCTTTAACTTTCAACCTGCTTGTGTCTTTGGGTTTAAGATCATATAGTTGGAGCATGCATTTTATCCATTCTGCCACTCTGTGTCTTTTGATTGGGAGTTTAATCTGTTAACATTCAGTATTATTGCTGTAATGGCAGTACTTACTTCAGACATTTTGTCCTTTGGTTTTCTATGTCATATCTTTTTTTCTCTCTTTTCTGTATGATTTATCTTTGGGATGTATCTGATGGATCCATTTCTTATTTCTGTTTCTTTATATTTTTAAATACTTTCTTTGTGGTTACTCTGGGGTATTATACAACCTTCATCTATAAGATACTAATTTGAAAAGATATCAACTTAGCTTCAATAGCATAGCATATACATCTTCTTCTCCCATATTCCTCTGCTTCCCCACTTTATGTGGTTTTTGTTCCACTTTACCACTTTGTATTTTTCATGTTCATTATTAAGAAATATGCCTTTTTCTTGTTCAATTGTATTCTGACTCTTATAAGAATTAAAGAATAGAGTTGTATATTGAGGATACAGTACTATATACCCTTTTAATTACCTTTACTGAAGATCTTCATTACTTCACACTACTCCAAGCACTCTCTCCTGTCTTTTCCTTTCAATTTGTAGAACTCCATTTAGTAATTCTTGTTGGGTGGGCCTTTTGCTGTTGGACACTCTCAGTTTCTATTTATCTGTGAATATCTTAAATGCTCCCTCATTTTTGAAGGACAGTTTTGTGTGATAAAGAATTTTTGACTGGCAGTTTTTCTTTTTCAGTACCTTAAATATATCATACCACTGCTCTCTCACTTCCATGGTTTTTTGATGAGAAATCAGCACTTAGTCTTATTGAAAATCATTGATAGCTGACAAAACACTTTTTCTTGCTGCTTTCAGAATTCTATCTTCAGCATTTGACATTCTGATTAGTATGTTTCTCAGAGTGAGTCTATTGGGGTTTATTCTGTTTGGATCTTGTGCTTCTTAGACATGTTTGTTTTTCATAAGAGTTGTGAACTTTTCAGCCATTATTTCCTCAAATATTCTTTTTGCCACTTTTCCCTTCCTTTCTCCTTCTGGGACACCCATGATGTATATGTCTGTGGGCTTTGTGCTGTCATTAAAATCCCTGAGAGACAGCTCAATATTTTCTATTCTTTTCCATATCTGTTCTTCTGAGTCTATGATTTTGATTGTCCTGTCTTTTGGTTTGCTTATTCTTTCTTCTGCCTTTCCAAATCTGCTGTTGTATGCCTCTAATATATTTTTAATCTCCATTAATGTGCCTTTCATCCACATAATTTCTATTATGTTTCTTTTTAAACTTTCAAACTCTTCTTTATGATCACACATTATCTTCTTAATATCCTTTAGTTCTATATCCGTATTTTCCTTCATTTCCTTGAATTGATTTAGGAGATTTGTTTGAATTTCTTTGATTAGTTGTTCCAAATTCTGTGTCGCCTCTGAAGTTTTAATTTGTTCCCTTGACTGAGCCATATCTTCTTGTTTCTTAGTATGGCTTGTAAATTTTTGCTGATGTCTGGGCATCTGATTATTTTGATGTGTTAACTTTGAAGGTCAGTTTTCCCCTCATGTCTAGCGCTTTATTGCTGATTGGCTTTGAGTTAAGGCTCTTCTTTCATGCTTGGCCCAATTTATTCTGGACCTTTAGAGTAGCCTGTGTTTAAGTGCAAAGATTTTCTCAGCTCTTTATCTGTTTCTTGACCTGGAAATGCAGTATATTTTTAAAAATCGCATGTTTTGTGCAATTGTTTCACCTCCAGGAGAAAGCTTCCTTTCCTCTATTCATTCTCTGGAAATCTTGATCTGTACTGTTTGTTTTTGTGCAGAATTTTCTCCTCAGCTCCTATGATTTGTTTATATTGTGTCCCTCACTCAGTGTTCCCTTTTCCTTCACTTTCTAGTTCTGGGACCGATCCTTACAGCAGCTCAGTTTATCCCCTTTTGCTTCTATGAGGCTTTTCTGCCTCTGGTTTCTTCCTTGTAAGGGCATCCCACCCCCAGGTACCCAGGGTGGTCAATCTAGAAAGGTGGGTCGATCCAAAAAAGTCTGTTTTGTTTTTAGGTGTTCCAGCAAACAGAGGCTGGATTGAATGAGCATATCTTTTGCCAAAAGTTTGTCCATGGTCTCTCCCTCTTTCTCTCTTTATGTCCTCTAGGGGCCTTTTGTATGAGGCACTCCTCAGTGGCCTGTGCTCTGACCTAGGCATCTGTGGACTTGTGTCCCTGTGACTGGATGTGTGGGGTTCTACGCTGCTGCTGTGAGTGGCTCTATAGTCTGCATGTGTGGCAGGAGAGACCTGGGCCATGCTGCCTCTGCACAACTCCCAAGCGGTGTGGGACTGAGTAAGTGGAAGGGGTCTGGATTGGTGGGTCTGGGAAGAATATCTCTTACCTGATCTTGGACATTATCCAGTTTTTCTTTGATTCTGAATTTGTGGAGTCCTTCCTCAGTCTCTGCCATCCTCCAGAGTTCTAAGCAACTGGGATTTTGTCTTTTTATTAGTTGATTATAAGGGAAGACTTTTCTAGGGGATGTCTTATGTTGACATGTTGATGACATAACTCCAAATAGTTTTTTAAAAATTTTTATTCTACAAACATATACACTACCTAAAATTTCCCTTTTAATGACATTCAAACATATAACTCAATGCTGTTAATTACATTGACAATTTTGTGCTACCACCACCACCATCCATTATTAAAACTTTTCTATCACCTCAGATAGAAACACTAAAATTTAAGCATTAGCTCTCCATTCCCTACCCATACTCCAGTCCCTGAAAATCTATATTCTAGTTTCTGACTCTATGAATTTCCTTATTCTAATTATTACATATCAGTGAAGTCATACAATAGTTGTGCTTTTGTGTCTAGCTTATTTCACACAACATGATGTCTTCAGTATTCATCCATGTTGTCATATGTGTCAGGATTTCATTTCTTTTTACAGCTGAATAATATTCCATTGTATGTACATACCACATTTTGTTTATCCATCCATCTGTTGATGGGTATGTGGGTTGCTTCCACCTTTTGGCAATTGCGAATAATGCCACTAAGATCATCGATGTGCAAATACATGTTCATGCCCTTGTTTTCAATTCTTTTGTGTATATAACTAGACATGGGATTGCCAGATTGTATAGAAATTCTATACTTAACTTTCTGAAGAACTGCCAAACTGTCTTCCACAGCAGCTGCACCATTTTACATTCTCATCAACAATGAATGAGTGTTTCTATTTCTCCACAACCTTTATAACAATTATAATTTTCAATTTTTTAATAGTAGCCATTCTAGGGTGTGTGAAATGGTCTATCATTGTGGTTATGATTTGCATTCCCCTAATGCCTAATGACGTTTAGCATTTTTTCATGTATTTTTGGCCATTTGTAAATCTTCAGAGAAATGTCTATTCAAGTCTTTTGCCTGTTTTTATTGGGTTATTAGTCTTTTTGTTGTTGAGTTATAGGATTTTTTTATACATTCTGGGTGGTAAACTATTATTGGATATGTGGTTTCCAAGTACATTTCCCATTCTGTAAGTTATATTTTTATTTTCATGATTAAGTCCTTCAGTGCTCAAAAGTTTTTAAATTTGATGATGTCTTATCTATTTTTCCTTTTGTTGCTTGTGCTTTGGGTATAAAGTCTAAGTAACCATTGTCTAACACAATGTCCTGAAGATGCTTCCCTGTGTTTTTTCTTCTAGGATATTTATAGTTCTTATTCTTATATTTAAGTCTTTGATCCATTTTGAGTTGATTTTTATATATGGTATGAGGTAGAGTTCAATCTACATTCTTTTGCACATGGAAATTCAGGATTCTCAGCACCATCTGTTGCAGAGACTATTCTTTCCTCACTTAGTAGACTTGACAACATGCCTAAAATCAGTTGGTCATAAATGTGAAGGTTCATTTCTGAACTCTCAATTTGATTCCATTTGTCTATGTGCCAGTACCATGATGTTTTGACTACTGTGACTTTGTAGTAAGTTTTAAGATCAAGAACTGTGAGTCCCCCAAATTTGTTCTTTTTCAAGATGGCTTTGGCTATTTAAGGCTCCTTAACCTTCTATATAAATGTGGTGATTGGCTTTCCAATTTCTACAAATGTGACTTAGCATTTTGATTGGATTTGCATTGAATCTGTAGATCACTTAGGGTAGAACTGACATCTTAACAATATTTAGTCTTCCAGTTTATTAACATGGAATGTTCCTCCATTTATTTAGGTATTCTTTTAGCAATATTTTGCAGCTTTCTGTGTATATGTCTTCACATCCTTGGTTAGATTTATTCCTAGATATTTGATTGTTTTAGTTGCTATTGTAAATGGAATTTTTCTTGCTTTCCTATTCAGATTGTGTATAGAAACACCAGTTTTGTTTTGTTTTTTTTGTTGCTAGGGCTTGGGATTGAACCCGGGACCTCATATGTGGGAAGCAGTGGTCAACCACTGAGCCACACTGGTTCCCCTGAGTTGGTTTTTTTGTTTGTTTGCTTATTATTTGCTTTTCTTGGTTTTGTTTTTAGGAGACACTGGGAACCAAACCTGGGACCTCCTACATGGGAATCAGGCATTCAACCACTTGAGCTGCATCTGCTACCCCACTACTGATTTTTTTGTGTGTGTTGATCATCTACATCACAACTTTGCTAAATTTATTTATTAGTTCTAGTAGTTTTGTTGTGGATTTTTGTGGATTTTCTGTATATTATCATGTCATCTGCAAATAGGGAGAGTCGTATTTCTTCCTTCACAATTCAGATGCAATTTACATCTTTTTCTTGCCTGCTTGCTCTATAAGCTTTGTCTACCATTTTTCAAACTTTCTCTTGATTTGGCACTTGCCTAGTGACTGCAACCCTTTAATTATTTTCCAGATTTTTGAAGAAGATGGTTCTGCCTGTTTTTGCTAGTTTTTCAAATATTCTGTGGTGGGATGGCACCCTAGAGTGTCTTACGCTGCCATCTTGGTCTCTTGGAAGTACTACATATATTTTTAAAGCACATTTTTACCCCAGTAACAATCATTTATAAACAAAACTTTTTTTCCTGCATAATAATAAACTTTATTTTTAGAGAAGTTTCAGATTACAGAAAAGTTACATTGAAAGTATAGGGGATTCCTATATATTTCCCTTTCCCTCACCCACATTTAATAACATCTTACATTAGTGTGGTACATTTGTTTAAATTGATGAACCAGTATTGAAGCATTGCTACTAACCAAGGTCTATAGTTCACAGTATGGTTTACACTTTGCACTGTATAGTTTTACAGGTTTTGACAAATGTTTAATGACATATGTCTGTCATTGCAGTATCAATTCCAACACCCTAAAAATGCCTGTATTCCACTTAATCATCCCTCCATCTCTGAACCTCTAGTAACCACTATTTTTATATCAATGTTACAAGTTCTACCAAAAAACAAAACCTTTTAAAAATTGGTTATTCATAATATAAAAAATATCAAATACCTAGAAACAAAAACAAAAGAACCTTTATGAAAAAAAGAACTTAAAGAGAAGAAGGTGAAAAAAGAGAAATTTTAAAGTATTATTGAGAGAAATAAAGAAGACTTGAATGGAGAAATACATCATGTTCTTTGGCTCTAAGACCCATGATTGAAAACATGTCAGTTTTCCTTAAAATATGGTTTATAGATTCAATGCAATCAAAATAGAAATCGTTATAGAGGTGGTGTGTGTGTGTGGGGGGTCCTTTACAAGCTTATGCAGTATGTGCAGGAGCCAACTTACAACACCTCATTAGAACTAATATTTAAATATTCAGGTATTTGTGAGCTGCATATTAAACCACTAAGGACTTTAAATCACCTTGGTGAGAATATTCTACTTGGAAATTGGCAAACCCTACAAATCAGGGACTTTCTCCCCAGAAAGCCAATTTGCAAGCATACCACTGAGCTCATCTTAAGCTTGATATGGAAATGCAAAAAAAAAAAAGCTGAATATTTAAGATACACTTGAAGAATAAAAACAAGGTGGGGAGACATGATTTACCGGATATCATGACTTATAAAGCAACAGAAATTAAGACAGTATAGTATTGGCAAAGGGATAGACAGAATAATGGAACAGAAACAAGATCTCAGACACAGACCCACTTCTTTTAGGGCATGATTTATGAAAAGATAGCACTGTAGAGCTGTGGGGAAAGAACAATGTTTTCCATAAATGGTGCTTCAAAACAATGGAAATTTGATCCCTAGCATCTTATTTAAAAAATAAGTTCCAGATTGATTATAGATTTAAATATGACAGGTTAAATAACAAAGTTGCTGGGAAAAAATACAGGAGTATATTTTAATGACCTTA